>JAOEHY010047857.1:0-11454 GCA_025447955.1 Psilopsiagon aurifrons | reverse complement strand
CCGTTTCTGCATCCTGGGCATGACGTGCTGTGGTATGGAATACCTCTTTGGTCAGTTTGGGTCAGGTGTCCTGTCTCAGCTACCTCCCGGCTTCCCCTCCTCCCTGTCAGAGCATGAGGCTCTGAAAGTCCTTGGCCAGACCAAACATCACTAAGCCATAACTAAAAACATCGGTGTTATCAGTGCTGTTCCCAGGCCGAAAGTCAAAACCACAGCACTGCACCAGTTACTGAGAAGGAGAAAAATGACTGCTACTGCTGAACCCATGACACTTGTATTTCTCCAATATGGGCAGCAGTGACAGCAGCATCAAACACTGTGGAGGGCTGGAGGAAGCCCAAGGGGCACTAACAAATCTGCAAGAAAATAGAGGTAGCATAAGCACCACATAGAGGTCAAAGGAATACCAGGGCAGATATTGCCAAGGCCACCAAATATTGATGCTATTGCCTACTAGAATGGAGGGATCCCACAATACTTCCTTTCCCCAGCATGGGTGTCATGATCCTGTCGCCTCAATCCTGCTTTGTCCTCTTCTTCACAACAGGCTGCTTCCCCTTCCATCTGTCTCACCTCCCTCACCTGCCTCTTGCTGGCTGATGTGCTCACAGGAGGTTCTACAAGCAGCCATCTCCCAGGCAGCACAAGGCATAGGAGAAAGTGACAGAACAGAGCAGGGATCAAGGTAGTATCCTCCTGCCTTTCAAAGTGAAACTGCAGGCAGCAGGGTCTCTGAGTGTCAGGGAAGGATTTCCTCCTCAATCTGCATTGTGTCTATCAGTGCCCCAAAGCACTTTTTGCAACAGTGCTTGGTTGCAAGCCTCTCAAACACAAAGATAGAATTATAGAATATCTCTAATTGGAAAACACCCATGAGAATCATCAAGTCCAATTCTCTGCTCTTTGCAGGACTACAAGAATCTAAATTATCTGACAAAGAGTGTCATCCGAATGCTTGTTGAACTCTGACAGGCCTGGTGCTGTGACCACTTCCCTGAGGACGTGACTGACCACCCTCTCAGTGAAAAACCTTTTCCTAATGTGCAATCTGAACTTTTCCTGACACAGCTTAATTTCTTTTTCTCATGTATTGTCACTGGTCACCATAGCACCTCTCCCAGCAAAGCCCACCATGAGGAAGTATAGGCTGTGGTGAGGTCCACCTTCAGCCTTCTCCAAGCTGAACAGCCAAGTGACCTCACCCACTTCTTCTAAATCTCGCACTCAACCTGTTTCTGTGTCTTGGTTGCCCTCCTACAGACACAATTTATGAGTCTGATGTCCTTATATTGATGCACCCAAAGCTGCACCTAGTATTCAAGGTGGTGTCACAACAGTGCAGTGTAGACCAGGACAATCACCACCCTTGACAAGCTGGGTGTGCTGTGGTCAGTGCCCCCCAGGGCACAGTTGTCCCTTTTGGCTGCCAGGGAGCACTGCTGACTTCTATTCAACTTGCCATCAGCCCACTCAGATCTCTTTCCATGTAGCTGATTTCCAGCCTCCTATCCCTCAATTTGTGTGTATAAGTAGGATGATTCCATCCCAGGCAAAGAATCCTGAAGTTGCTCTTGTAAATTTCATGTGGTTTATGATTGCCCAGCTCTCTAGCCTATGCAGATCCCTTTTTAAGGGCTCTTTACTCTCAACAGAGTCCACAGCTCCTCCTAGTTTAGTATCATTGGCAATCTTAATGTACATTCAATTCCTGCATCCATATCATTTATAAAAACATTAATGAACACTAGCCTTAAAACTGAGACCTGAGGAAACTCACTGGTAACTGGCTACCAGCTTGATGTTCTACTGCAGCTCTCTGAACCTGACCCATTAACTTACCCAACATATTATAGACTGGTCTTGCTGCATGCTGGTCATTTTGTCCAGAAGGATACTGTGAGACACAGAACCAAAAGCTTTGCTACGAATCAAAAACCTTTATATCTACTGGCTTCCTTTGGTCACCTGAATAGGTGACCTTGTCAGGAGAGGAAATTAGTTTAGTTAAGCAGAACTTTCCTTTCCGGAGCCCTTGCTGACTATGACCAAAGACTCTGTTGTCAAAAAAATGTTTTTTGTAACTCTCAGAATAAATTTCTCCATGTTTTTGTCAGACTCTTAAGTGAGATTGATAGGCTTGTAATTACCAGGTCCTTCTTTTTTGTCCTTCTTGAAAACTGGGCAACATTTGCCAGCTTTCAGTCAGCTGGGACCTCTCCACACTCCAAAGACTATTAAAAAATAATGGAAAGATGTTCCATGGTGAATTCAGCCAGCTCTTTGTGTACCCTGGGTGAACGTTATTGGGCCTCATAGATAACATGTGCAACCAGATGGAACAGATGATGGTTTCTGACTCTCATAAGAGCAATGACAAAGTGTCTGAAGGTCTTGAAAGTCATGTGGACCCAACTCATAGGATTGAAATTCTTCACACAGGTTGTATCATTGCTGGAACAGTTCTCTTCAATGTTGCTGTCACAAGTATTTGAACTGCCCAACAGCTGTGGCCATTCTGCTGTTGCTGCTGTAAAGCACATGTGGCTCTTTGGGTGGCATGAGCGGCTGAAGATAAGACATACACAAGAATCTCTTGAGGCTGCACATAGAATCATAGAATAGTTAGGGTTGGAAAGGACCTTAGGATCAACTAGTTCCAGCCCCCCTGCCATGGGCAGGGACAACTCACACTAAACCATGCCACCCAAAGCTCTGGCCAACTTGCCCTTGAACACCACCAGAAATGGAGCATTCATAACTTCCCTGGGCAACCCATTCCAGTGCTTCACCACCCTCACAGTAAGGAACTTCCTCCTTATATCCAATCTAAACTTCCCCAGTTTAAGTTTTAAGTTTTCACTTGCTACCCCTTGTCCTATCACTACAGACCCTCATGAAGACTCCCTCCCCATAGGTGCAAAGGAGAGTCAGGGGCAAGCAGGATGTGTCTGTACTGGCTCTCCATCACTTCCAAAGGACATCATGGCATGTGCACAGGGTGGGTATCTGAATGCACAAGCAATAAATAAGTTAATCAAACTCATTAACAATAAACAAAACATACCCCTCTTGTAATGCTGTTCTTTGATTCCAAGTTCAGGCAATTTAACAGAAAACTGAAATCCTCAAGTTCCATTTGAGGATTAGGAAAAAAAAGAATTTATTCATTTTTTGTTCTCCTGATTTTTTTATTTAGCACAATTTCTTCCCTTAATAAGTGTCACATACTAAATTTAAGTATATTTTTAGATCTCCTTTGACCTGTTTCTTCTTAGTTGATGTAAAATCCTGCTAATAACACTTTCAACTTTTATGTTCCTTGCATGGAACAGGCTTTTCTGTTATTTGGACTCTGGGATAAAGCAGGTAATTCTTTTTCTTCCAGTAATCATTATTTATATAATGCCATCATTATCAGGCAAAGTATGCTAAAAATATTCTCCCTGATTTTATACCACTTTCTTCTAAGATAAGTTTACTGTGAATTGCGGTATAGTGTGTGGCCATCCTCACAGACATCTGAGCAGCTACTTCTGCATCCCATTAAAATTTTGATTATGAGAGACATCCAAAATGCATCATTACTATTTTTTCATGGATGTTGGTATGCATCTATGGCAAATATGCATATAGCCAAAATAGCAGTCATATAACTCTGAAAATATTCACAATAATTTATGTCTCATCAGATCCAAGAACAGGCCTATCTCATTTTAGCTGATCCCTGTTTTTTCTATTTTTTTTCTGAAAGAAATGCTACATGAATAAACCTGTGATGAGCAAAAAGCCTTCACACCTGGAAATGATTAAGCAAATAACTGATTTTATCAGACGCCAGAGGCAAAGAAAATGCTTTGTTTAGTTCTCATATTGATTTTTTTCACTGGAATTAGTATAGTTGATATTGTCTTATAATCCATAATATGGTTTACTTAATGCAAGTTCCCTCTAAGAGATAGAGACTCAGGAAGAGACTGCAAATGTAATCTTGTAGAACTGGGCTAAGCAGGATCTTAATCTAATTGAGTCTTTAGTCCCTTCTCCTGTAGCTAAAGAAAAGGCACCATAATATTGCTTTATTTGATTGCAAGCTCTTCAGTACCTTCCTCTGTGTTTGTATGCTGTCTAGTGTCATGGAGACTTCTCCCCACTTAAGGCCTGTGGGTGCTGCTGCAATATAAATTAGTGAGAACAGGGGGAGTGAAATGAAAGAAGAGATTGCTGTAGTCATTTTGTTCATGAAGCTGGTGTTCTCCCACCTGTCCAAAACCAATCCAGGTAGAAATGTAGACATTGCCTCAGAAGAGCTTAGTGAAGACGAATACTCATGCTTGTGGCTGATCATGTTTTAGGAGAGAACTAGAACAGAATTAGACTGAGAAATTGGCTTATATTTGAGAACACTCCAGAAACATATTCATGGCATGAGCCTGTCCTTTTGTATAAAAAGCAATAAACAACCATCAGGAGAAATGGCAGAGTCAAGGAAGGTTTAAGGGTTGGAATTTATTAAAATAATGTTTCCTCATACCTAGTACTAAGCTTTCTTCCACTGAACGTTCATTTCATTTTCTTCTTGAAAACAAAGAGTATTTCTCTCACAACTCCACTTGTTTCATCCCCCCGTCTTGTCTAGACATGTCCTGCAGAGACAAATATATCCTTCATCTTGAGTTGTGGATATGGGGAAGCATTCATCTGCAAATGATAATACAAATGGAAGAAGAGGTTATGTTTGTCCAAAGGCCTATTTATTTACTTTGAAAGAGCTCTGTAAACAAGTTCCAAGGTTTGAAAATAGAAAACGTAGAAAACCACTTTTCAGAATCACAGAATCACACTCTTGCTCTTGGCCTTCCACTGTAGCTTTAGTCTGCACCCACTCTTAAAGGCTACATGAATCGAGAGCTGAGCAGAGTGTCACAAGGTAAGGCAGAGCTGCATGGCTTTGATTTCTATGGTCCCCTTGAAATCATCCAGTGCACCCTTCCTAATGAAGGCCTCATGGGTATAGAAACATTTTCATGCTGTTTACTCTAAGTAGAATTGAATAATCTTTGCAGACTTGTCACATGATCAACTTTATTTAAACATCCTTTGAGTTCCACAGTCTGCTTCTATTACACGTGGAAAGAAGACCTGAAAGATGTCTCCAAAACCCACAGTGGGTGAGTGGTAGAGCTAGCTTCAAAGTTGGATCTGTTTTCATCCCCAGACCTGCATTTCACCCTGCATAGTAGAATCAATCCTCTTTACTTTATTTCTTGTAATCTACTGATTGGCCTTAGGACAACTGGAAAAAAGTGCCCAAGCAGCTTCTCATGTTGCAAACCATTTTTTACCTAAACAGTTATATAATTCAACCATATTTATCTCAGGGCCCTGTACAGAGCAAGGAAGGGATGAATTATTTTCTTTGCGCACAACCCTTCCAAAATGCAGAGGCTGTTACTCAGCAAGAGTCCTGTGACACTTAGTTTACATTTTCACACCACTGTGTAAATACACTCCTCCTCCCCATGCCCCTGTGGGGTAGGGGAGTAAATGTTTGATTTCCTCTCTGCATCCAGGAAAGCTGGTAAAACTGGTCTGTGGCAGTGCGGCACAGCTCTGAACTGCTCTGAGGAGCAAAAAAACCAATCACAGTTTTAGAAATGTTTGTTGGCAGAGAGCTCTGAAGAGCATTTAGTCCAACCTTCTGCTCTTAACAGGGCTACTTCCATCACAAGGCCAGCTCATTTGCAGCTCTATAAACATTAAGTAAACACTAAGATTATGAGAGATTCTTCAAAATGTTACAAATATTCATTACCTATCATTTTGGACAGCTGTTGGCTTTCTCTCTAAGTCACAGATACTTTTTTAAAAAACTGGAAACAATCTGTATTTTGCAGACAGCACATGAAAGAAGCTATCAAACACTATTCTTTCATAGGTTAAATCCCATGAATTTTCTGGCAGAATGACTTTAGAGGCACGTAGAAGCACTTTCAGCAGTCTCCTGTAGCCTGAGCACTCAATTTCTTCTCATCCCACACACCATGGCAGATTTAGAGATGTGAGCAGTGAGAATTACTGTAAACATGAGTTTTCTCTGCCTAATGTAAGATGACAGCTAATAATTTTAGTTATTTACTGTTTTCTTCCAATGTTACTTTTGTCTGTTTAAGCTACATGTGTACTTCCAGAGCAAAGGACTCACAGTGGATTCTGACAGTGACTGTGGAATGGTTATTTTCTTGAGGAATTCCCTGAGCACTGCATGGAAATGAGTCAACAGACATGAATTTACTGTAAAGTGGTCATCCTCCACACCCAGAGGACAGTGCTGATGGGGAAAAAGACTGATATGTTATCTAAGCCACAGGCCTATTGCCCATGAATATAGTTTTATACTGCCAGTGAGATACCTGGAATTCCTGGTAGTCCTCTGCAACCCCAGTGAACATTTTCCTTCACCCTTTCTCATCCCAAGAATCTCAAAGACATCAGGCCATTTTACAAGTCACCTAGTGCTCCTCTGACAAATCAGGAAAAACAGTGACAGTGGAGGAGAAGCCAGGGTCATACCAGAGGTGGCAAGGTTGAGAAGGCAGCTAACTCTCGCTGGACAGCTGACCTCCCAAAACTCCAGCAAGAGAAGGTATTTCCATTAATCACAAAGAAAAATCAGATTTGTTTTTTGGGTTTTTTTGGGGGGCCTTTTTTGGTTTTGTTTTTGTTTTTTTCCTGGCAGCAGCAGAATGGACAGGCATGTAGCTGTGACAGCAAGAGTGGAGGAAGCTGTTAAGCTGTCTGGGTGGATGTATGTACCACAGGCTCACGAGTCAGATATGCAAAATATGTGAAGAGGATTATTCCTGGTTTGGAGATTAATTTATAGTGGAGAGTGGACACACTGACTAGATTGTTCTCATCTGATCGTGTTAAATCCACCTCACACTGTTTCTCCCGCGCAGATTTTATTTTCATATTTTCATATTTTCATCTGTGAGATAAAACTCTCTGCTCATCTGAGAGGCTCTTGATCTCACTGCTTTCCCAGGTACCTTTGGAAAACCAAATATATCAAGTGAAAACATAGGCAAATTTTGTTCCATTTAGACTCTAAAGCATCCTTGAAAAGTGCTGCTTTTTTCAAAGAAGACATCCTGATTCTCCATATGTGGTAGCACACGTAGCCATTACAATTTTACCAAATCTGTTTTACACTGACTTTACATAGATTTCACCATACAAGTCAGTGAAGATTCCTGTGCCTCCGTTTTGATGTTTTATTCCACTGCCACTGAATTTAGTAGAGAACCTTCACCTTTATACTTCAACTGTAATATGATACAGTCATGGTTGTAAATAACCGTATGATCAGTTTTATCTCCTTATAGGACAAAGAGGAGAGCCAAAGTGATTTATGGAAGTACATAAGTGTGAAAAAGTAGCAAATTATAAATTCTGAGCCTGCAGTCTGCCTACCTGCGTCTTTATGTCATGCCTAACTGATCAAGGGATGTTTTTGCACTTACGAAAAAATGGAACTTCCTTTCATAACCATGCATGGGAAAGTGTACAGGAAATGGCATCCAATTAAACTTTATGGCACTTAGATAATACTGAAGCCTAAAGTAAGCTGACTAATAAATTATCAAATCAAGTAATACAAAGCATCACACAAATAAATGACGTCTTTTGCTATCATCATAAATGGTAGAATATTGACCACCAATAGCCCCAGTATAAACTCGAGGCTTAAAAAAATGCTCAGTCTCAAGAATGAGAACAAGGAAGTTCATAGTCTGTTGCCTGGTGTGAAAGAGCTTGGTCTTCAAAAATGTTACAAAATGAAAAGTTGATTGAGTTTGACTACTATCTGTATTGAAATATATTTGCCCTCATGAAAACAGAGATTAAAAAAATCTGTAATAAAAAAATCCAGACATTGCAAGGGGAAAGCTCTGTCACACTACAAGTGATCTGATTTTCCACAGCTGACCACACTAGAGCATAATAACTTCTGGGCATTTTCAGGAGCATGCAGATCTTTTACAAAGCTGACATTTTCACTATGCAGTTAACCAGAACTGAAACACACTCGGGAGCTATCTGCTTAAAATACTCAGTCAATAGGTCCAGTTTTTTCCAGGTAGACATCTTTAATCCTTCTACCAATTCTTATTTTTCTTCTCATCCTCTATCCCTTTTATTCTTTCAGGAGATGAAGGGAGGGATGATAAGGGAAGAGAAAGAACAAAAAAAAAGCAAAGGAGAAGAAGGAAAATGCCAAAAGAAAATTTGCAATCTTAGTTTTAAAATTTCCTGAAAAAAATAAAAAATGCAGCCATTCTACCCTTCCATCTTACTGCCCAAATTAATTCCCTTTCTAAGCCTCTTGAATTAAAATGACTTTGACACATCT
Organism: Psilopsiagon aurifrons; assembly: GCA_025447955.1. NCBI lineage: Eukaryota > Metazoa > Chordata > Aves > Psittaciformes > Psittacidae > Psilopsiagon > Psilopsiagon aurifrons. Next base: position 3,041 of record JAOEHY010047857.1, on the reverse strand, counting down.
GATGTATTTTTTGTGTGTGTGTGATGAGAACAACTTCAGCTTCCAACTGTAACTGCAATGAATAGGTGAATAATAGAATCCATAGGGTATGAACTATGAGTTAATCTGACCACAGAGCCTTTGTCACATAAAATCTGAGCTGCAATTTCACATTGCAAGAGGAGATATGGAGCTGAGCAGCAAGAACAGACTTTCAGCACTTATGCAGTGTCAGAAGTTATTTTTCACTTTCTTCTTTTTCTAGACAAGAAAATCAAAGTGCGCAAACAGCTGATATAGTCTTCACCATTTTATACAGAGCTTGTGATAAGTAACTTTGCATTTTTATTTTCTGAGCATTTCTACAGTAAAGTGCTACAAAGGAGCAAATCTCATTATGATGAGGGAGCAGTGCTTGGTGTAGCATTGACAAATCAATTATCTGAAAATTAGACTTAACTGTCACTGAAAAGAAGACATTGCCCCTCCATGGAATCCATGGAATGTAAATTGATTGTTGGGGTTTGGAGTTTTTTAAAAAAACGGATACCATTTTAATCCATTTTCAGTGTGAAGGACTTTTCCCTGCTTCCTACCTGCAATTTTTGATCCACTAATTATTTGATTTTGCTTCTAACTTCAGTAATGTTTCAAATTATAAATGTTAAATCTTTTTAACTCTTTACATTTGTTCAATTATTTGGCTAATTCACCAAATCCAGGGTGGTTCTGCTTTTCAACTTCTACCTTTTTATGTCCATGTATTTAACTTTGTATTTTGCCTTCATATTTTTGCTCAGATCCAGCTGAGTAGAAGCAGAATTGTTTTTTCCATTTGCTTATTCTATTAAGATGTTCAAGAATTCTCTGATTTTTAGCACAATTATCCTGGCACTAAACTAAACATTTTCAGAAAGAAAAGATCAGGTCTGCTTCTTAACTTCCTGAATTTTCAGAATTATGTGGTATGCAATAGGCCACTCAGCATATTTCATTGAACAGCCTCCAGTAAGGTCTTATATTTTAAATGTAAAAATCCCAATTACTGAAATTCAGTACTGATATAGGAATGAATGGAGTTTAGGAAGCACTGGTAGTCTGGAGCTGTATCCATGTGAAAACTTTGCTGAATGCATACCCTTCACTATTTTGACTGAGACTTGAGACAGCTCTATACCGTCTACATGACATGCTAAGATATAGATCCTAATATATGAAAGAGGTCCAGGAAGTGACCTGAAGCACTGGCCTGTGTTCTTCATGCTGTAAAATCACCTGCATTACTTTTGAGGTGACCTCATCCCAAGCCAGTTTGCCTCCAAAGAAATCCTGGGTTCAGACCAAGGAGGCAGACAGAATGGAGACCTCTCTCCAGGGGCACTTTGGATGTGGTAGTCTTCTACAGAGAACAAAGGCCAGGAAATGACCCTTGGCAAGGGCTGACTCTAACCAAGGCTGGGGCTTCAGGGAGAGAAGGTAAGGGGTCCTAGAAGAAGGCAGGGCTTTACAGGTGAGACCTGCTGGAGACCTTTCTGCAGTTTGCTTTATGATCACCAATTTCTTCTTTCAGAACTGTGTGATTTCTTTAGTGTCTGAAAGAAGTGCCATTCCATCTGCTTTTCACCTTATTCAGCCCTAGATTTTGGCAGGCTGGCTCCACTGTGTAATGACCTGAGCACTTCGACAGCAACTGAGGCAATGTGCATTCAAGGTGTTCTTGCCTCCAAGACATGACTGCATATGTCACCCTTTTAATTTTCTGAGTTCTAATTAAACATAGTAAAAAAAAAAAAAAAGGTGTATATAAATTATTTCAGGCTAATGCATTCAATCCAGAAACTTCATTACTTGAATTGTATTCATCTGCTGTATTCAAACGATTCCCCCAAACTACCTGAAATCTTTCAGAATTGCATTAGGCAAGCACTGAATGTTTTATTTTGTTAGCTGGTTTGTTGTGTTCTCCAATTTACACTTGAGCCACTAAGTTAATTACCTGGAAAGCAGAAAGACTTTTAAAAGGCACTGCTCCCAAAGCAGCTAGAGATGTGAAGCGCTCTCTTCAACGACTGCCAATGAAAAAACACCAGTCCCAAAGTATGTCTTGCCAGAGAAAAACAGCCTTCTGTTCAATTTTAGAGAATAGCATGAGATGAAATAAAACAAGTAATTTCCCTGTATGCTTGCAGGATTTCTTACTCTCTCGAAACATCTACACAAACAAACTTCTAAGATACTGATGACCTTTTCACTCTTTCCATCTCTGCAAGGAATGTTGCCAATGTGTCAATACCAGATGTGCAAAGCTGGATGAGGTTTTTAATGCATTCAGCATCAGCTTACTTCTCTGTCCCTGGATGTACCCTTGCAGGCTGCAGTGGAGCAGTTACAGCAGAACTTTCTGTACTTAGAAAATCCCACCTGTTTCTGTCTTTCTCTGAAGAACTTGCAAGTTTTAACATGTAAGTAAAAAAATCCTGTACTTCCTGAAGCACAAAATGATTTTCAACATGCAGCAAGCAGTGCTAAATGACAACTGAAAAATGTTTGCATACAATCTGAGCAAATGGTCGCCTCTCCTTAACGGTGGTCTTAGAAGAAAGGAAATCATTAAATTCACAATTGTCATTTCATGCAGCACCACATTGTCCACCACAAGTAACTCTCAAGTGCACATAGTACTTTTTCCGTGATAGTCCAGCTGTTTTTCTGGTCAGTGTGAATGTGAAAATGATTAAATAAATGCAAATTTCAGTTCGAAAGTCAGCCAAACACTGTAAGTATTTCTTGATTTGAAATTAACCTGTGTAAAACCAGTAAGTTTCATGTGTTGATTAAAAAAAAAAAAAAACCACGCCAAAACCATGAATCTTAGAAACACTGCCATATTCAAAATTTTCCAAGAAGTAGTGCTTATTCATTGTAAACAAATAAAAATTGCAAATCTGACACTGTCTGGACTGAACTTCAGGTTTCTATCAAACTTGCATTTCCTTTCCTTTCCTTTCCTTTCCTTTCCTTTCCTTTCCTTTCCTTTCCTTTCCTTTCCTTTCCTTTCCTTT
>JAOEHY010047856.1:0-26989 GCA_025447955.1 Psilopsiagon aurifrons | reverse complement strand
GTTCTAATTTTTAATATTTAAACATTTTATAAATAAAATTAAAAAAAAAAAAAACAAAAAAACCAAAACCAAACAAACCAAACAAACAAACAAACAAAAAAAAAAACACCAAAAACCCAGACCAACAAAACCAAATCCTGAGCTTTTCACTTAGTATTCTACAGAGAACAACACATATTACAAATATGAACTACAAATTATTTTTTCACCACATAGAACAACATCTGCCTGGTAATGTCTTCTGATATCAAAGCTCAAAAAATTAAATCCACTGAGGGTGTTAGGACTTTCCATGGTTGAATAGGCTTTTTCATTTTGCTAATGGGTCTTTCATTCCTGTTCCATGTTGACTGTTGGACCAAACCTCTGCTACAGATGAATAATGAAGAGTAAGCATATTAAGGTGTTCCACACAGAGTCTTCTAGAAAATAAATACAAAATATACTTCAGCAGCCTAGTCAGTTATAAAGCTAAAACCTAATTTATTAACAAATAAGATGAAAAAAGAAAGAGGAAAAAAATTAGGACTTGGTGGAAATAAGCTAAACAGAGAAGACGGTACTACTGTACTATCAAAACAACAGATACTCTTATAGGTTTCTTACTGTGAGAGTAGTTAGAAATACAATTTCTGCTGGCCTCAGGTAGAAGCTAAATGAGAGCTGACAAGAATTATCGTTATTATTTGACTTCATCCAACTTTCAGTATTTTCCACAGACTACATATGTCATGCTCTTGCCACATGAAAAGTTACAGGGAAAACAACTCTGACAATCATACAGATGCTTTTAAAAAATTATGCCAATGACCTGGGTCCCCTTAGAATATGCCAATAAGTAATTTTGATAGTCCATGTTCATGTTTTGGTATTGATGATCTAACTTAATCTGTGCCAGCTGAGTTTAGTGTTAGTAAAGTGAACTCACACTGGTGAATTTCCTTCTTTCTGTAGTCTAAAAGAATAACTTTGCAGAAATCTGTCAAGTTACATCAACTGGTGGTAATAACCATCTACTTCTGCTTAGCTTCTGTTGGAAATACATTCAAGTCAAATAGTCAGAACTACAGACTTTCAAATTACCTTGCCCTGTGACTTCTCTAACATTATCTGCTTGCACAAAGAAGAAAGGACATTAGACAGTTATTTCAGATGTAAACCATTTAGTGATTAGTGCATGTTTTTTTCCAATGTACATACTAGCAAGTTCTCATTTCACATAATCTGCTGTATGCCAGCACTCTTGATCCAAGTTTTAAAACTGATGGACTTATTTGTGTACTTTACACCTAGAGCACATGACCACTTCTATTAATACAGACAGACAAAGACTGTTGAATTTTAAGCCAAATGTTTACAAATATTTCAGGGGTATTTTATATTTATTTTGCAAATGCTAGCTTTTCAGTAGGCAAACTGACACACACAAACCTTATGTTTCACTTTCTGTTTTATTTTATGCATTGATATTAAACTAAATAAAAGCACGAAAAACAGAGCCACAAATGAACGAAAGTGCATTTCACAAAAAAACTGTATATGCACATGGCCTCTGTTTCTTTGTTTTGCATTGAATAATAAAAAAAGAAATCCAAACATGTTTTAAGTAACCTAAACCAATTTTTTAGGAGTATTGCTGTTATGGCATGAACCAATCTGGGTTACACTACTAGATATCCACAGAACAGACAGGACACATTTCTGAATGAGAATTCGGCATTAGAGCAATTATTAAATAAATTATATCCACTTATGGACAGATTGAACTGAGTTACATTATTGGTTTAATACCAATTTCTCATATAGTTGTAGGTCAGGACCCTTTCTGACATGGGCTACTATGACAGATGGAATAAAATGCATAGCGGTACTTTGAGATTTAAAGTGTTATCAAACTGCAGAATGCGTAACAGAGCTCAATGCCTGTGGAAGTCACCTTATCTCAGTCTTCATGAGTTTACAATGCATATAAAGAATACACCTAAACTCCCTGGTTTAAACCCTATTTTTGACAGGTCACAGATATGTAAGTTTGATGTATTTCCACAGGAACTGCAAGTAGAGCAATAACTAGTCAAAAATGGTAGATAACCACATCTACTTCAGAAAAAAATTTGAAAACCAAAATTTGCTTGTGTTGGGGTTTTTTTTTTTTTTTTTTTTGTTTGGTTGGTTTGTTTTTCGTTGTTTGGTTTCGTTTGGTTATTTTTAGAGAAAATGAGCAGAGAAAGAAGTTGTCATTATTACATTACAGTTGCTAGCAATATAAAAAAGCAGTGAAAAGAGCAGGCAAAACAACTTCAAGTCTGAGAAAACTTTATGAAATAGAGACTTCAATACTTGTTCACAGAACTTTAAATTTCATTTGTAGAAAGAATAAACATGGGTCTAACCTAGGACCTAGTAAAGCTACTAGAAAGTTTCCCACTGATATCAATGGAGAAGGATTTGCTTATCAGCACTTTCACTAATATTAAAGCTAATAAAATTCCAAGTTTTTCTTGTCATCTAACAGTCATTGTTCTGAATTTCTCTGACTTTACCAACCTGTTTAATCTAAATCACGTTATTCGCAGATACTATCTTTTGTATGGTAAGTGAAGACACTTATCATGCATAATCTACTTTTTTGCCTTGTAGCATTGGATTTTCTTTTCCAGTATGTGCTAATAAGTGTTCTTTGGATATAAAAATTCAAATCTGATTATGGCTTCTTAAATAAGCTTTAAGTATATCAAATTATCACTTAGAATTGACATGACATTTGACATGAAGTGTTTTGTGTGTCAGTGTTTTCTCTGCATGTGCAGGTTCCTGTGTTTGAACTTCCTAGAATCAATGAAAAATATAGTCTTTTAATGTCTTATATTTCTAGTTTCTAAATGAAGATCAAATCACTATGTGTAATTAATTAACTATATATGAAGCATGCCCTCAACTTGTGAATTACACAATGGCCAAAAAAAACAGTCAGAAATTATGTCGCAATCAAAGTGAGATCGACATTTCAGTATGAAATGACGGAAGGTTTCATTAAAAGATAAATCCCGTAGTTATTCTTCAGAAGGTAATGTAAGCCTTGCACCGCAGCAAGGATTACTGTTTTTACTGACAGGTAATTATTCAATTAAAACTTCCATTACAACAGACTGGCCAAACTACTAAAGTGTCAAGTATGCATCACATTTGGTCAGACCATTCCTCACATGCATATGCAGGTTACAGAGTAGTCATAGAAATCCTACTTGGCAGAGATGTATTCCCTTTGCTCCTTAAAACAGCACAGACACTGCACTGAGGCAAAGTGACAACATCTATAATAATGCAATGGAGAAAAACAGCAGGTAAGCTAATTAGATCAGTCTTTTGCATCAGGCATTTCTCTGGAATATTTCCTAGAATTAGGAAAAAAAGCAGGTAAAATTACATTTGGGTAAGTGCTTAATGCAAAATTACCTTTTTCCATAGGAGTATTCCTAGATAATGTTTATTGCAACTATTTGTTTTATTGAAAGGAATACAATTAAAATGATTAAATAATTAACTCTGCATCTAATGCAAACAAGAGCCAAAAACATGTATGTATAACATATTAGAGAAACGCCTTATGTACACTTGGAAAAATACCGGAGGGTTTTTGTTCTGTAGAGGCAAGGTTATTTATCATTATGTCTTAGGCAAATACATAGTTTAAAATCTGTGGAATTGGAACTAGAAACCCTCTGGATAATATATTTTCAATAGCAGTCCTAACGGCAAAGGTAAAAGTAACAAAAATAATAAAATAATCCAACATCAAATTGTATGTAGTTAACTTTGTAACAATGAAGCCAAATGTTTTCCACACTAGAAAAAAAATGATATGGTACATGCCCTGTTTTGACAGATGGAAGGAAAAGAAAGACAGATGTGCTCTAATTTCTTGATTTCTTTTTCTTTTGTCCTTTTTTTCCTCATAAGTTTTCACGCATAGATGAAACCTTTTACTAATAACACTGACTGCAGATATTCACCAGAGCAGTAATGCCAAATATCCTTTAGGACTTTGCCCACTAGTATCATCTCAAATGATATTCAGTAACAAGCACAATGACTAACAGCTGGCACTTTCCTTAGAAATGGCAAAACACCAACCAGGTCCAGTTTGTGCAGCCCTTGAAGAGGGCACCATATGGAACGCTAGCCTGAATCTTAACAACCAAAATCAGGGGCCAGGTCAAACAAGTAGCATATTAAAGAATTCATGATACTGAGTTTCTAAGCAAAACTGAAAATGACAGAGAAGCTAATGTGAGGGGACATAAGTACTCATTCTCACCCTGGGGATGGAAGGTGATCATGTGGTTAAAGTACAAGACATGGCATTAGAAGACTGACTCTGTGACAGATTTCATGTAAGTCTCTGTAATCAATCAAAAGTCTCCAATTATACTCAGAATCAGGTACCTGGGGTCTATCTTTCAGGTACTTAGAACCTCCTTAGAACCTCTTGACAGTGGCCAGCTGCTGTCATCTGCCAGTGATGTGAAACACTCAATATTTTTGTTTATTGGTAAATGGGAAAGATCATTGCCTTTTTTTTTTTTTTTTTTCAGTCAGGCATGATGCTTATGAAAGCTAACATGACATTTGCAAATGAATTTAAGATGCTCAGATGGCAAATGCTATCCAAAACATAAATATTTTATCATTTTAGAATTTGAGATGGATGAAATAAATTTAGAATTTCAATTTAGTTAATTGTAAAAAGCTTAACACTTAACAGGGGAAGGCTGGAAGGAAAAGCATAAGAGTAGCACTATGAGAGGCAACACGCAAATAACATAGGAAAGAATGCTGTTCCCTCAGAAAATTTAGAACCTGATTGAAGACTCGATGAAGTAAAGACAACAACAGAGCCATGGGGAAATAACAAAGGTAGCAGTAACAGCTTCATATGAGTACTAGGGTTGGTGATTGTGTCCTGGTTGATGGATCATAATCATTATGCTTTCAGGTTCTTTCTGGGAATAGACTTTCCTTCAAAAAAAAAAAAAAAAAACAACCTCAAAAAAACCCCAAAAAAAGTGGCAGATTTTCCTTGGCTTCTTTTGTTTAATCTCCTAATTTTAATTTTATGGAAAAGACTTGTACTTTCATGGTAAGCCTTTTCAGACTTTGATTTTTAAAACAATTATAATTAGAAATTACATTTCTTCTTCCCCCTTTTTAACATTTCTTTGTAAAATCTGGTGGTATTTTGCCTGCAAACAGGCAGGCCATGCTTGGGAAAATATACGTAGGAAGACCCGCTATAAATTAATGGCAAGAACAGGATATTCTGCATATAAACTTCTATTAAATTGTTATGAAAATATGTAAATGTAAGTTTTCCAATAATTACAGGAGTTGCTTTAATCTCAAAAGAGGTTATTAGTCTGGGATACCACTCAGTTAACTCTGTTTCCTGGTTATCCTTTATTGTCACTTTAAAGATATTTTTAGCTAGGATTCCTTCAAATATATAAAAGTTATTATTACAGTCATGTAATACTGTACATGAGTAGTCCAAGTGAAACCATAAATCTATTCATTTCTGGAAAAAATTATGAACATTCATAAACAGTACATGATATGGATGTTTATCTATGATAATATCCAAATATTGCTCATATAATAATGGTGTGAATCTCCTTCAAACCAGCAATTCAGAAACTTCTTTACTCAATCCTGCTTTCAAATATAGCAAATAATAAATTTGGTGAATAAATATTGCAAACTGTACCAATGACAAATTTCAACAGTATCTAACACAAAGACCCTCTATGTTTACTTGTGATTGTTTTTAATTTCATATTGAGATGATTAATCAGAGTAAATGTCTTTATTTTCTGCTGGTTTAACTTCAAGAAATGATCTCTTCTGGTTTTATCCTATTATAAGGATCGTTACAAAAATGGGAAACAATTAACACTGGGTTTAATGCATGAATACCATACAGCTGAAGTAATTGCACCCAAGGTCTGCTAACTTTTTAATCAGGCATCTGGTTGCAAGCTGCTCACGATTGATTCTGAGAGAAGAACTAACGCAATCTAGGCAGCAAAAGCAGGTATGCCAAAAAAGCAGACATGTTGGCAAAACCAGTGAAAAAGTCTGGAGGGTAAAACAGCAAAAACTAATTTAAAATTTTTTTAAAAAGACTTTTGTTTGGGATCCAGTCATAACTGAGTGAAATTAATTAAGGCAAATGAGCATAGAGAGAATTTTTTGACCAAAATGATTAAGAAATATGAACAGCAAAACCACAAAAGCTCAGACTAGAGAAGACTTGCCAGTCAGAATCTTAGTGAGCAGAATTAATTAGACCAGGGAGTTGAAATGTTCACATGTATTTTGCTACATAAATAAATAAGAAATACCATGAGAGGTTTCTGGAATTACAATTAGAACACTTACTATTCTCAGCAATTATGCTTTGTTTTGGAGAAATGACCAGGTTCATTTTGATTTCTATTAATTAAAAATTATTTTTTTTTCCTTCCTCTAAGAAGTCTATTCTCCATGATGAAGAGAGTCCAGAATTCAAAAGTGCTTACACAGCATAGCACTGTGTGCACTTACAAATAATGTGTTGATCAAGACTATGGCTACACACATACATCTATAGAATCACAATTATGACAAAGAACCAAGTGTATCCACTTGCAAGAATAGAATCTAAATGAAAATTGCATGCTTAAATCACTTTTCAAGTGAAAATACCCTTCTTTGGTTCATAAACAGTACTACAACAATAAACTCCTTTCAAGACTGCCCTTGAGGAAAATCTGATTATGTTTATATTTTTTGTATACTGTCTCTGAGGTTTGTGGTTCGTTTTCTTTGAGATTTTTTACCAATAACTGTAACTAAACCATCTGTGTACTTAACTTCAATGATTTAGGCACAGTTTTATACAAAATCCATAGTTCCTATAACTTTATACAGCAGGTCCACACGAGAATCTTGATCAAACTATCTAAAAATTCTAGATTAGAAACCATATTGAAAATACAGACCTGAATCTTTTAAATGTAAATCAGGAAATATTCTCATTTATAAAACAGTAAGCATCATCCTTTTTCATAAAAAAAAAAAAACCAAGAGAATATGTAATGCAAGAGATCTGGAAGGTTTATTTCAGAGATATCTTAGAAAACCTTATATAAATAATGTTTTTTAAAAGGCTGATGAGAAACAGGATTGAGCTGAAACCCATGCTTTTCTAGACCAGAAATATTTCACAAAATCCTAATCCTTTTACCTAGTAATAATTTCTCTGTAAACTCTAGAAATACTTTTCCCATCTTTTTGGCATACGATGGTAATAAAATGCCTAGTATGTCAGCTTCCATGCTTAGCAATGAAAGGCAATGATGACTTAGAACCAGACTAACACATTATGCTAAAAGTAAGGGTATCGAAACATTGTTATAAACCTTTTTGTTTTTTGGGTTTTTTTTTTTTTTTTTCAGACAAGTGACTTCCACAAAGTGCAACATGTATTAATTCTATAGTCACAGTATACAGATGCCTACATGAAAATCTGTGAATCCAATAGTGCCATTTAAACTTTAGAGATGGCTGAATACGGAACTGGTAGAATATCAGAAACTTCAATCATTGTCCTATTTGCTATAATCAATAGCATCATCTATTCTCAAATTTTTTACCAGCACATGAAAGCAGAAAGTTGCAGCACCTTGTGCACCAGCAGAGCAAAATAGCAAGGATAACTTCTAAGACTTTATGACCTGAGATGCCTAAAAGTTTTTCTATCTTCCAGTACCTAAATGGCAGTGATTTTGCAAAGCAATACCCAGTTCAATGGACACTATCTTGCCTTGGGATAAGCATGGAAGAATAGCCACATATTTGTGAATCTGCCAACACTCCAAGGATGGTTTTCTCTCTTTCACCTTCCTTCTAACAACTACCACTTAGTCACTGTACTATCTGTCATCTGTAGGTGAAGGGTTTTACAAAAATGAAAGGTGGTGGTCTGGCACAGGGCCACTCATACATTCTCACAAAAAGACCCTTAATCATAAGGGACTTTCACATCTCTCTGATCTCGGAGTAGTTCAGGACAGATGCCAGAATAAAGAAGAACAAAGAAACCAGCATTTGAAAATTCCCTTAGTGGTTTAATAATACTGCTGAGATGGCTTTTGCCAGATTAAACAGACATACTCCTTCAGACCCTAAATATTGCTCTGAAGCTAATTCCCTAAGCATTGTCCAGAGTTTAACAGGGGTTGGGATACCGACAATCAAACTTTGAAGAAATTCTACAAATTCCAGCAGACACAAGCTGCAGAGACAGCTAGAATATTCAGGTCTTTCCAGGCCAAGGAGAGAGAGGGCAGCTTGATTTCTTTGCAATTGTTGCCTTTAAAAGACTTGGGCAAAGCAATTCCAACACAACAGCTTATTTCTAAAATGCTTTAAAGTAAAGGATAGGTGTGGGGGTTAGTGAACTAGGTGATTTTTTTTTTAATGGTGCTGACATTCAGCACAGCATTCTGACACTTTAGTAGAACACTGCAGGATCTGCAATACATTAGTGAAGCCTGACAGGGTAAAGATTTTCCTTCACTTGCCATTTTGTTTTGAAGTGACAAGAAAGTTACAGGTAATAGAGGATTTCAAGATGCTATCTGATAGTCACATGAAGCATCATTGTATGCAATCCTCCAAGTGATGCCAATAAAACAAACCATAACTGTGTACAGGCAGAAAAAAAAAATCTTTTGAAAATCTTAGAAGCAGCATATTTTGAAAGTGCCAATGCTTTAGCTTCCTATATGCCAATACTCACCTACATAATTCCTCTGAGACACACTCAGATGTTAAAAGAGCCCATTTGCCCATCTATGTTCATTCAGTTGAACACTCAGCAGGATCACTTTCTTGTGATGTTTCTAGTACTTGGGTTAATTTAATTACACTCTGTGAGATATTCATCATAAAGAAATATCAGGATATCAAAATGCAATATAGTACTTAAATTCGAGTCCACTTATATGGGTGAATCAAATTAATGTCAACCTGAAAATTTGCTCTGAGTTATTAGTGAATATATTCATTCCTTCCAGGCCCTTATCAGCTTCTGCAGAACCTAAGGGCTTTTTTTTTAAATTCTGAAAAGAAGGTCTCAAAACTATGAACTGAATGAAGGCAATGCAGTGCTTGCTTTCTAAATCAGCAGACAGACAGCTGGAGTGCCACTGCTGTAACCCAAAGATTTGACAAGCTACAGCAGAGTTAAAACTGACAAGAGCCTTTTGTCATATTTTCCTGCTGCTATTCAAAACTCTCCCAGCAGTAGGAGACTGACGAGAAGGATGTTAATTTTGCTCTGCAGCAGTTCAGACTATGGAAGCCTGAAGAAAATAAACAGTATAGGAAGGCTTTCTTCCTGTAAATTGCAGCACATGTGATTTGGGGGAGACGAGTTAGCAAGGCAGCTACCCTTTCAAACAGAGTTCATAATGTCTTTAAATGTGGTATTTGGGGGCTTTTTGCTGGTTGGGGTTTTTTGGTTCTTTTGTTTTGTTTCTAATTTCTTGATTTCTCTCATTTGAACAGTAAAAATCCGTGTGGGGGTGTGTAGAGGGAGGGAAAACCTCCCCAAAAAACCCTAAAAAAATCCCTGAATGTCATTTTTGATGCATTACATTTTCCGAGAATACAGCCACTTATGGAGAAACAACACTTTCTTTTGTCTTTTGGAACAAGATGTAAGAAGCAATAGTTGGACTGTCATGGGGATATGAGCTAGACCTCTGTAAAAGGATGCAAGGCATGTACACAGTGACCAGGGAAGTGCAAGGAAGCTGAGCCTAGAAATAAAAATATAACAAAGAATGACTGAAACTGGACCAAAAGAGGAGGACAGGAGTCAAGGAAGCAGTTTGAAACTTGTTAAGTAGGAAAGAAGAATGAAAAGAAAGGCAGCACAAAGATAGCATATAAGACCAAAGCTTTATGGCAACCCCAGGACAAAATAAGAATAGATATCAATTCTCATTTACCAGTGGAAGTAGAGAAAGTTGGTGAAAGGAAGCAGACAAAGAACTGGGAGAAAAGCTTCTAGCTGGCCTGTACACTTAGGACTAGGAAATGGATGGAAGCAACACGAAGAAATCACTGAGAAAGAAACTGTCTAAAAGGAGACACTGGCTGAGTGCAATAGGACAAAACTCTCCTGGGAATAAACCAAAATTTAGTAGTGAATAGTAGTATAGTGATCAGAAATTGAAAATCTGTTTCAAATCTTTGTGTTACAATATGGAGACTAATGGATTAAAAAATGTCCCCTGGAAAAGCTACATGATGAATATCGCTCTGAATTATGTTTTGACCTTGCTTTCTCCATACAAAATGTGTATATTGCACTAGGTAAGTTGTTACCCTCTCTACAAATGACCAATTAGGGTGAAAAGAATAGATCTATTTTCAACGTCAGTGGGGAGAAGTGGGCATTTGCCAAGGATACTATGTTTTAGACATCATCCTTAAGATGGGTTAAATCACTTCCCATGAGAGCCATTGACTTTTCCTTACTAAAAGCAATGTTTACATGGCCTCCTGTAAATAAGATGAAATGTTACTGAAGTCAGGTCAGTTTAACTTTAGTTTCCATTCTTTATTTCCTGTTTAATTTAGGGTCTGAGAGTTGAGATCATGGATGAAACAGTGCCTTATACTCCACTTCTTCATAGCCTCAAAGGGTTCTATACCCTTTTGATTTTGCACTGAAGAATAAATATGTTAATATTTGCAAAGCATTCAGATACAGTAATGATAAATGTCATAGCAAATTCCATGAGAAAGCTAATAGTTCTCTCTTGAAAACAGGATATGAAGACTGCAACAAATGACATCAACATACAGTGAAAAATAAGAAGGAAAGGAAATACTGAGGTTAGCTCATTAACTTGAACTGGATATTCTGCATGCTGAATAGGATCAAAATTCTTTGGAAATAATAACTGATATATGATGAGGTAATTAAAGTCTGTATTTTAATTCCTACATACAGGGGAGCTGAATGGAGATTCAAGTAGCAACATTAATATTGGCTTCTGGGTCAGCTAGAATCTGCAACATTAAAATGATGATTAAATATACTTTGTTCTTACTGGATATACCACAGCAACTTGCAAACAGGTAGGGGGAGAGCATGTCTTTCCAAGACATCCACACAGTATGACATATAATCCTTTTAGAGCTAAGAAGATTAATGTAATTGGAAACAACATCTAAGTTTCTGCACATTTTTTCTTCAAGCATCTTTTCCAGGTCTTTCTAAATCTTTTGGAAACATGGCTCAGCATTTTCCTGTTTGTTTTATTTATATCCTCTTTATTGTAACCCAGGAGTTTTAATTGCTTCTCTTCTTTATGAATTAAAACCAAACTGACATTACAAAGACATTCAAGTTTCTTTTTTTCACGCTGCCTGTTAAAGCTATCACCGGAAAAACACTGGTTTTGACCATACTTGCATTAAGCTAAATGCTATTTGTTTGAAATTCCCTCACATTTTTCAACACTCACTGTTTAGTTTCTATTTATAAGTTTCATAGATTGCAGACTGAAGTGCTTCCACAAAGGCATACTTGGCTCAATTTGTATGCTAGTCTAACTGGCAAGAAACGACAACAGTGTTCAGGACTCTCTTTGGAGAAAAAGCTGCTGTGGAAAGTGAACCTATGTATGCAGTCATTGAGAAATCTGAAAGTGCTGTCATTGGAAGTGACAATATGGCTCGCTTGTGAGGGTTTGTTTTAAATCTATAGTTTCAGAATTATTTACCAATTAAAAATGTTTTATCATGGTAAAACCCACTGAGATTTGCTTCTTGTTTTCTACAGTGCAGGAGTGTGAAATCATGGATGAATGAGCCACAGCACCACAATTTGCTTTTGTCAGCTTAAAAGAAAAGGTCTGAAATGAACTGGTGAAATTAGTTCACAACATTTTTACCCACCAGTAAATGCAATTGAATTTTACAGTAAACTGTAAAATCATACTCACCTTTCAGAAACTTCTAATCTTACATCAGACAGCAAAATTATTTGCCCTGCATACCATTCCATACTCTCTTTAGACCAGGGAAATAAAGGTATCAACCAATTCACATTGAATTCCCAATATCGAGCACTGGGAAGAATATGTTGCATGCACGTAGCGAATGATGAAATTCACCTATGCACACAGAGCTCTTACTCTCTTCTCTGCCTCCTCCCCAACACATAGTAAGCAGAGGCTGTTTTATTCTGTTTACTGTGCTGAAACAAATAGCAGCTAGAAAGAAACACCTTAACTATTGGAGTGTAAGAAAGAAAGGCAGTTGGCAGTAGCAGACATACATGTGAATAAAGAGGACTAGTATCACTCTTACTAATAGTAGAATAAAGTCAGTCAGCTGTGAAATGACTCATAATTAGGATGACCTGATTCAAAACCCAGTTACAGTAAGATACTAGATAAGCAAATCAAAATCATCACTTCAGTTCTTTAAAGACAGATAGCATGCACTATCCATCTGTTAAGAGGTACCACCTGTTCAATCAAATCGCTACATCACCTCAAATATTAAGCAGGAAAGTTAATTAAGTTGATCCATGTGCAAGAGGACCTTCATGGAGGGTGAGCAATTGTTCTCTGCTACCCGGGATCTCATCCCAGCAAGGAAGAAACAGAATATTTCCGCAGCAACTTCATCTGTCCCCATCAGACTCCATCCCTACCTCTTGATTAATAGAGAAGCACCGAGCAAATGCAACATACTCTGTATAAAACAAGGGTTGTCTTTTGTTACCAACACAAGATCATTACTGTCTGTAACATACCCAGAAATAAATCTAATAAAGTTTTTTGTTATGTTCTTCTGAGTGAAGGCTCATCATAACCTCAAAGTGCTCAGTTACCAGCATATGTTATTTCAGCTAAAACCCAATAATAACTTACATGCATAGCCAGTGATTGCCAGTATATGCATGTTTACAAATACATATTCGTGTGAATAAAGAAGCTATACTCCATGATTCAGACTCTACTTCTATAGCTGAAAATTAGTATCTTCACATTGGGTTAACAATTTCTTTGAAGTCAGCAATCATGAGAAGGAAATCTAATACGCTGTCTGGGCAGAAAATTGCAAAGGGTTATCAGTAAACATAAAATCATGTTTATGGGGAAGCAAGAGAAAATTTTTCAGGAAAATTCATTTATATAATAACTGATTTACACTTATAGGATGCCTCAGTGAAGTTTAATTCTTCTAAATGTAAGGTGGGATTGGATATAAAAGTCACATACACCCCAAAACCTCTTCAGTGAAGATGCACTGCAACGCCATAATGCTGACAGAAGAAGTGAATCCCAACTATTTAAGAAGTCATTTTGTAGCCTGATGCCTGCTAAATACAGAGAGTGAGAAAAACCTCTCACCACCAGAAAAGCTGACAGGGAAATCACTCTTCCCGGAATCTAAGAGGGAGTCTTGGACTGAGTAACTTCCGCAAAATCATGGCAAGACACTTACTGTATTGATGATGTTTACTTAGGGAGGGATGTGGTTCCCTTAGTTAGGGTGACATTGCTAGGGAAACCCTTAAAACCCCTGATTAATATTTAGTAATGCTAAAAAGTAAAAGGAGCTTTATACCCTTCAATGATATTCATTTTCTTTAGCTGAATAAGGTTTCTATATATATATATGCATAAGATTCCTCTATCTGCACTCCAGTACACATTTATATAAATAGAAGTCAATGCTAGGTTTAATGTGTAGGTAAAAAGAATGTGGTTTAGTCTCCAATTTTTATGTGCAATTTTATGTAGATATTTTTCTTCCTTTTTGGATAGTGACAAATAGGAATAATGATGAATTGCCTGCAAAAAACAAACAAACAAAATTTAAAAAAAACCAAACCCAAAGACTCCCCAAATTCCCACCTTTCACAACACTCTCATTTTAATAAAATACTTTTACCAGTCCCATACGATAATAAGGAGAGTGGTTTTGCACCATAAAAGCCAATTTCATTTTACTGTTTCAATTACCCATTTCTAATATAGCCAGAAGGTGCATTAGCACCTCCAATCAGATTTCAGCAGACCTGCAGAGTCACAATGAGATCACAGATGACACAGGTCTTCATCTGTACTGAGACAGGAAAGGAAGAAGTTGGGCAACAAGATGTTAAAGATCTGGTTAGTCACAAATTCTGAGTAAGATGAAGAAAAACATTCTAAAGAATATATTTATGTCAGCCCAGCATATGTTGTTGAAAATCTATCAAAATCCCAGTTTTGCCAGTTGAGAATTTATTCCATGAAGCTGCTTTTATATTTTTAATTGGTTTCTGAGACTGAGAGATCTACAGTCTCTCAGTCAATATGGGTGTTCAGGGAAAGTATTATGTTCCTGAAAGATATTTACCTGTGTTTCACTACATAAATGTGTGATAATTTTTTGTTTTGTTTTGTTTTGTTTTTCTTACCAAATTCTTTTCTTTTTTTGGGGGGGGGCAGGACAATATTCTTTTTCAGTCTCTAGTTCTTAAGAAAACTGAAAGCTCCATATGAAGAATTCTGTACATTCAGAATTGCATTTGCATGTAGGAACTAACCTATGGGAAAACAAATTTGCTAGCTTTTTGTTATTTTTCAATTTCCTGATTGCTTCCGTATTTTTACTGTGTCACTTAAAATAATGATATTCTGGGCAGTGTTTCTCTTTAGAATCCTTTCTCTGGGTCTTTACATCCAGATACTGCCTAAATGTAAGGACTGACAGACTTAAAAAGACATTTCTCAGCTATGTCTGCACAACTAAAAATTCTTATCCATCCTTCTGTCTTATACCTTGACTACAGCAACATCTCTTCCTCATACTTTATAAGTATGGTCCATTCATTTGGAGTCCAGATCCAAATGGTTCATTCCTCGTCCATTCATTTTCATTTATGGTCCTCCTGGTCCATTCATTTTCATTCAGAATACTATCACAAAGATCATCTCACTGTGCTACCCATACCTATGTTTTAATGCCAATAAATGAGAATTTGAATTAAAAAGAGAAGAAAATAATAAAGCTTATCTACAAAATTTTTCTCCCCTGAATGCATGTCTGTTTATCTTCATAAAGTATTAGGCCCTTCTCACTGCACAAGGGCAGCAGAGCTAGCAGTGCAGCATCCCACATTACAAGACCTACCTGCTGAGTAAATCTTCAAAGCAAAAGCAAAAGCAATCATGCTGCTCACTGAAGGAGAGGGCATGTGGAAAAGGATGACAACAACTGGAGAGAAATGCAATACTGATGCCTCTGTACATATTTCAGGAGCTAGGTATGTTTTCCTGTTCTCTTTATTTTGCCTCTACACATAAGAGAGTGGTAGCTGTTCTCCTGTCTGGAATATGCATATGGAAAACAGGCATATTTCCACATAAACAAAATTATTCCACCTCTGAGACATTTTCCAATCAGCTTTAATTCCACAGCAGTTTTTCACCATTCTTCAGTGAAGCCTCTGACTTCCAGGCTGCTGTGACTGAAACACACTCTTCAACCTGTCACCAAGGACAAGCAATACTTTTCTCAAGCAGCATTTTTCACTGGTATGCACCAGGTGCAAGGTAGTATAAAAACAGGCTCAGAACCTTTTGGAAACCCACTCACATAGGCCATCAGGGATTCAGACCATTACTTGAGACTCGGTAATAACCTCTTTCAAAAGAAACTGTTCACAGCATATGTAGCTAAACCAAAAGACTCTGAAACAAAGAATTAATGTCCTCCATATATAACAGTTCCCATTTCTGATGAAAAAAAAAGCCAACCAAACCAAATCAAAACAAACCAAAACAAAACAACTGAGAGCTTTTAATTTAGGTAAGCCACACTCTCAAATGTACTGTGTAGCATACTTCTTTCAAGTATGAGTTTACTTGCCAACAGTTTTCTTTTTTTCACAAAAAATGCCAGATAAAACATGAGGTACAGCTATTTCAGATTCTTTCACTGCTGCTCTTCTCTGGCATGCAGCAGCAGGCTGAATCTCTTCACAGCACTAGGAGGATGCTCATAGTCAGTCATGTTCTCAGGCTGCAGTCAAGCAGAAGGTTTAGTTCAGCATTTATCACCGTGATCTGTGACACTGGCACTAGATTTATCATATTTCAGGAGTCTACATAGTTTCATATGGTTTAAGGTGAGAGGGGACTATTTGATCATCTGCTCTGACCTCCCATATATCATAAGCCATTAAGCTTAACCCACAAGCTCTTATATTAAGTCCAAAGACTTTAGTTATCACTCCAGTTCTCAGAAGACTAAGCTTTTGGCCAAAGGCAGAGATAAAATGAGAAAAACAGATGCTACCAATCCAAACTCCTCTGCAATGGCAGACAATTGATTAAGTGAGATAAGTGATTTATACACACCTTCTCTGGTGTTAAGAAGGCTTTCGCAGTAGTGGCTAAAAAATTGGGAAACTTGAATTTTATACCCTGCTGTGGTTCCTGGATTCAGAAA
This sequence comes from Psilopsiagon aurifrons, assembly GCA_025447955.1. Classification (NCBI taxonomy): domain Eukaryota; kingdom Metazoa; phylum Chordata; class Aves; order Psittaciformes; family Psittacidae; genus Psilopsiagon; species Psilopsiagon aurifrons. Next base: position 10,414 of record JAOEHY010047856.1, on the reverse strand, counting down.
AGAACCTTCCCCTTTGCCCCAGGTTCTAATTTCTGAAATAGTTATAATTAAGATTTTCTTTCTTAAAGGTTATTATTACACTGCTCATGAGATCAATTTCTTAAGTCCTTATAGAAACCTCTTGTCTTTAAGTAGTGCTTAGGAAAAGTCTGAGTGGCACCGTGCTTCAGTATCACATTGCTGTTTGCTATTCTCCTATACCAGGTCAACTAGGCCACAAGACAGTAGTCTTCTGGTTCCGCACCCTGCCTTTTCTGCCTGCTAATGTCAAAGTTGGCTAAAAAATGACACCAAGAATGAGATGGTCCATTCATTCAGTCTAAACTAAAACCCAACAGGAAGGGGAAGAAAAATGCAGGTAGAGCATTGTCATAGGATTACTGAGTTATGATAACAGCATTCAAGTTTAGAAATACAATTTCACCTGAAGAAAAAGCCAGCAGAAACTGAAAGTGCTGTTCAATATACACCTTACAAAATGGCAGTCTAGTTACTTCTATGAGTAACTTTTTAAAACAATATTAGACACCTAGTGTATTTTGAGAAAATGTGGTTTGTCTTTGCTACTGGAAAAGTGAAACGACTCACAGTGTTGTAATTTTGCTGAAATTTTGTTTCCAAGAAGCAAAAAGCTGATGATGTCAACTGTCTTTAATACTTTCTTCTGAAATTACTATTCATAGAATTGAAAGAGATCTACTAGGTTAGCAAATCCAAAACCATGCTGTCACAGGCAGCCATAAAATGTCATCCTGTTCTATGTTCTATTTATATTATTCTGTGTATTACAGTACAAAATAGTATTAAAGCAAAAGTGATTAGTCTGGAAATACTTTTTTTAAATCCATTTGTATGAATTTTCAGATTTAGTTTCAATTCAGAGGGAAGACACATTTCAAAACCTTGAGGCCATTCATGAAAAAAAAAAAAAAAGGCCTAAAAAAAACTGATTAAAAATGCTTCCTTTAAATGGCAGCCTTCTTACAGCATTTTTTCCACTGCTCAGAAAATTTTTTCAAATAAATCTGACAGAGCAGCAAACAGAAGAATTGGAAGCAAACAGCAAGCGCAGTTTCCACTTGATCATCTGAGATGAGAAACTAGCAGAGAAACAGTATGTAAGTCTAGTATGAACACTGCAATAAAAGCACAAAAGTCAACTCAGCATGGTAGGCTACCACCTCCATCCCTGCCTAGTATAGCTCCATGGAGAAATCCCTGCACAGAGAAGTTAGAACATACGCCATTTTCTATGTCCACACTCTTCGTCTGACAATTTCTTCATGCCACACAGTTTAAACTACATGCTGTTCTTTTATGCTTAACTGCAACTTCACCATACAGGCCTGTCAAAAAACCTCACTAAATTTAAGATCAACCAAACTTCCTTTTAAGCCACAGGGGGCAGCACGTTCGATGGATGCCAACACTTCTAAGGTGTGGCATTTAAAGCACTCACATCTGGAGGAAATATACAGTGCTATTAGTTATTTTTATTCTTTCTTCATTTTATTATTCTATTTTTATCTTCATGCAACTGAGAAAGGTATTGCAAAGCTAATGAGTAACAAACTAAAAGGAAACCAAGAAAGCGTATAATCTATTTTGCTTGGTACATGACAATATTTTGTATTAATAAAATGCTTTGTATCTTTTTCTTTGCAAAGGACTCAGAGTTTTAGCATTTAGAAATGTAATTCTAGATCAAAATAAAGTGGAGCATAACTGGAATATATAGAAACAGCTTGAGTAATATTGCTTTTGGTTCAGATTTGAACTCTGCTATCAGAACAGCAGTAATGACTCAATTGTTTGATACAGAAGTCAAACACAGGAATTACTGTATGCCTCTGTGATTCCAGATTCAAAGACTTTTGGGTTTTACCAGTCTTACTTAAATTCTGAGGCTCCTGGGTATCAAAGATAAGGATTACACATTGTGAGACATTTTTGTGTCAGTGTTAAACTAACACACCTAAATCTATCTCGCTTCCCAAAGTAGTCTGCAATAAGTAACTTTGTCTTCGATTATATATTCATACGGGAATCTCATTTTACATTTTATTCAACAACAGAAGAGATAAAAGCAGTTAGAAAATACTTGATAGCAGAGTTTTATTGCAATAGTAAATCATACCTCTGCTATAAAAGTTGAGGGAAGCATTATGTGAGGTTGTGTTACACTCCAGGATTTTATAGCCTTGAAAAAAATCAGCAGTAAATTTGAATAAGGCTGAGGAGGAAAGCAGCTGGAGATGCAAAAAAGAAGTGACACCTTTATACTGTACTTCTATTTACCATTTATCTGTCATTTTTACCGCAACATCTTGAGATTAGAAATCTTTTTTGCATAGATAAAATGTCAGTGACAACTTTCTATTTCAACATCTTAGGTTGTCGATGACACCTTGTTTTAATAACTCCCAAAGAACTTCTAAGTAAGTATTCTGATTCTTGCTTGGTAGAGAAATGAGAAATACAGAAGGGAAAAAATGTTTGCAGATGAAGTACTATATCTCCATTTCCTTTATTAGGTAGTTAAAACTAGTTCAGGTTAAAAGAATAACCAATAGCTTGGAATTACCTGTTACAAATAACACAGAGTAATATGAGTTGCTCCAATTACAATACTGAGGTATAAAAATAGAATTGATAGCTTGTATGCATCCATTCTTTAGCTAGAGCAATTTCCACCCATTATTATTATTAGGAAAAAAATATACTAAAATCTGAGGATAATACTATGTTCCACATTGACATTTGGTTTTGTTTTGCAGGGCATGGGGGAGTTACACCACCTTTCAGAGAGTGCTAGTATCTTACTTCAAAAACTGATCCTGACCCAAAATATGGCCATAACTGTCGTCTCATCAGTTCCTGAGCCTATAATGCTAGGAGTGAATTTTATAAAGGATTTAGATACCTTGGTAGCTAAGGGTCATTAAGTGCTTTTTTTTCCAAAACTCCTAATTTCATAGGTTTATAATTTACAAACACTTCTGAGCTAAAGACAGTCCCATGAATGCATTTGTGGGTATTTCTAGAGTACTAGAAAGCTCATGGCATAACAAAAAACCTTTCCTTCACAGTTCCCACTGACTCACATTAGTTTTGAAACTAATTTTGTGTGTGTGTGTGTTATTAAAGCAAGATGAACTTCCTCTCATTCTAAGTATCAGTGAAACCTGTTTTTTTTTTTTTTATCCTTTTGGAGGGAAATTTTTTCACATCACTTATGCACAGAAAAATTGCAATTTCTGTGATAATTTCCTACAACCATCTTTGCTGTACATCTAGGACTTCTATATAAAAGCATATCACACTACTGTTTCTCCTGTAACAATTTTGAAATATAAAGAAATTGAAAAGTCCATTCTCTGTAGATAGGACTTCGTGTAGTTTTCTAGTAAGTTTAACATTCAGAACCTTTTCTGGGCTATAGTTAGAGAGAATTTCACCTTATTTTATAAGATGGCTGTATCTTAAGATGCTGATTAGGAAAATAAATTAGATACATTCTGAACTGAAAGTAGTGAATAGAAAGTATCTTTTGCTCTCTATGTACTCGAATACTGAATGTTAATTGTGAGTTATCCAAGAAGCAATTATGAGCTTAAATGCTGTGCACATGAAATGCAAACACCTTTGATGCTTATCAGGTCTGCACCTGTTATCTTAATGGGTTTAACAGGTGTGGCATTAATATAACTGTGATATCAACATCAGACATGATTCTGGTAAGCTGTTCATAGATAATATACTCTTTCCCCAGAACCAGACAAAAAAGAACCAAAAGCATCCTTCAAATCTTTCTTAACTATACATGTAATAATTCAGAATTTTTAAAGTTTGTTTCACTGTATATATATATATATATATAATTCTAATTACATCTAGGTAGCTTTTATTCACAACTTCACATAAAAATCTGACATAAAAGAAACTTAAAAAAATACTTCAATTTCACAGCCAATATATCCGTGTCTGCACAGCACATTTGTTTATTTAAACGTCTTTGTAAACATGCGGATGGATAGGTAGATAAACAGACTATACTCCAGAAATGTGCGTAAATATTTTATATTATTACCCAGGGATGGTACTGAAATGACAGTTTTGGCCTCTGTAAAAAGGGTAGGCAATGGGGTGGGTGTTTTTTTTTCAGTTATCCACAGATACATGGAACACTGTCAGAATAATAATATAGATAGAAAAGAGTAACAGTATGCCATATTTTGACATTCAGGTAGCTAAATATCTTCTGTTAAGCATTTTTTTAATAACTTTCTTTTAAAGTAGGCAAATCAACATCATTTACCTTGCTCATGAAATGAGGGATTAAGTAAATGTGAAATGGCAAACATAAAAATCTGTTCACGACGAAATGTCACAAGACATGGCATTCAATCAGTTAAAGTTTTACTCCCTGCCCTTCACTTCTGCACAGTATAACTTTGTACAAAAAAAAAATAAACATTATCATTATGATAGTCAATTTATAAACTAGAACAGTGTGACTGGATAGTGAAATTTCCTAACATAAACTTGACAGGTATTATTAATTTACTAAAATGAAGGAAAAAAAAAAAAAAGGGTTTTGCTTCTCAGCCAGGTAGTGGCTGTTTGTCCAGATCTGCTCAGGGGAGATCATTTAGAGCAGTCCTCAGTTATGAATTTCAGGTTTGCTTCAGTATAGAGATTGAGGAATATTTTTTGGAACTAATGAAATATTATAACCGAATGTCACTGTCTGTTGGACGTAATACATTGTATAGGGCTGATTTCCATTCGTATACTTTGAATGAGAGACAAAATTTTACACATTTTATCACTGGCAGGCAACAATGTGAAAATTATGTAGCAACACGTGTGTCAGCTAACAATAGGTAAGCTGACAATAGGTAAGCTTAGGTAATTAAGGCTCTGATCTCAGCTAATTGTCTAAACTTAATTCAAAGTAACTGATATACATTGTCAAAAAATTAATTAAAAATAGCAAAGCTTATGATGTATTTCTATTTAGATACAATTATATCTAAAATGGTTGAGATTAAGCAGCCTGTGAAGGTGCCTGTATCTTTCTACTTCATCAGACAATCGTAAGGTGTCTAATTTTTCAGACAGTTCAATCTATTAAAGGGTAGCTGTCTGCCAACAGTGTTCTATGTGTACATCCACATGATGTAATTTTATTGATAACTGGATGTTTCTGTGACAAATATTTTATGAAATTAAATTTACTAACTCAGAAAAAAAGTGAAAATGAACATTTTGTATTTAACATTACATATACGAGTTTGACATCTCACTGAACCAGTGAGTAAAATTTTTTTTCAAGCCTGAGAAGTTTTCAAGCTGTCAATCTTCTGTTTTTAACAGCAAACTCTGAATGCTCTAAATTAATTTATTCATTTTTGTGGCCACCTGCCTAATGTTACTGTCAAAACTGACTGAGGTTCTCTGAGTGCTCAAAAATCTTAACTGTGACACTGTGAAGTTCTACCTCTTTCAGACAAGCAAGTCAAGAACATGTGTGCTCATGCTTCTAATAAAGTGGCTTCTTGAAAAGGCAGGAAAAAAAATACATAAACAAGTGAAAGAGAAGGGTAGTATGGTAATAAGGGAACCTAGCCTTCCCTCAGTGAACTCAGTGACAGAACTGCAATGTGAGGTGCTGAAGTTAACTTTTTTTCAGGTGAGTTCTTTGATGATATTCAGACACAGCTGTCAAAGTGTGATCAATGTATTTCAGTCTTGAAATACAAGAATAAGATGTTTAAGTTGAAATTACACATTCTGGATAACTTACCCTGAAGTTTTTATTCAGAGGCAGAAGTGGTTACAGGAATAGGCATCTCTAGAGAGCAGTGCATCTATTTTATCTTGTTTGACCACATAAAGATGACTCTTCTAAAGTGCAGGGCTTAAATGTTCATAGTAAAGTAGAATTTATTATTTTTTTTCAGAAGAAGAAAAATCACTTTGCCCACCTTTCCATACCACTTACTGGTTGAGGATTTCAAGCAGTGGTGACAGCAGTGAAAAACATATCAGCTATTTTAGATTTAAAAACTGTTTAATTCAAATGCATCTAGTTCTATGTTATGTTAACTATTATGAATTTAAAAGACATTTTCAACACCTGGTGTATATGAAAACAGAGACATTAAAACTGAATGCAAAATTATGGCATACATACAGTGCACTCAGCTAATAGAATAACTTTTCACATGTATATAAAAATAGATAATGTATAAAAAAAATAAAAATTGAGGATTGATGTTTTCAAAACCCCCAGAAAAAGGTTCCAATTACCCTCTGAAAAAAAACTCAAACCCCAACCCAAACCTCTCTTTGCTGGTATTCAGCATTCCTGAATTTATAGGACTTTTAACTTATATCTGTTACCGTCAATGAAGGGAGAGCATATCATGTAAGTTAGTTGACTGTGGTAATTTAAATTTTTTAATACTGTCCTGTCAATATGCCTCATCTGTCTTCTAATTCTACAGTACTACAAGCCAATCTCAAAAATGCATAGATCAATTATTTTAATCAGGTGATGAAATGCAGTCATTACTTACTGGTAAATCTTCAACACAGAACTGATATTCTGTGTAAAATCCAGTTCTGGTGAGTCATTTATTATGGGAATCATATAATTTTGATTCATTCTACCATGCAAATTCAAGCACAGAAGCGAGACCTAAACTATGAGTCTATTTAATCTAGGCTATCAACTTGGGTGCCTCAATTAACTGCCAGAGATGAAAGTATAAACCTTCAATTTCTTGTAATGGCAATCCAGATTTTCTTATTGCAGGGCTGGATTCATATAGGAAGTTATCATCCATATATGATCAAGCATTAAAGTACCTGGAAATTTGGTTCTTAGTGATTTTTTTGAGTCTTTGTGAATGGTGCAAAAACATATTATTCCAAAATTTACATTGCCTTTTAATATCTCCTCTGAAACAAGTAGTTAATGACATTGAAACATTATAAAAGAGATGTAGCATTGGATTACATAAATAATATACACAGCTACATAAATTTTTGAGTAGCCTTACAGAACTGGTTATAAACACCTTTGGTAAAATTTGGCTCAGTATGTATGCCGACATACATGCATACAGAAAGCATTCAGAACATGCTCATGCTCTCAGGTTCTGGTAAAACTGGAGAATTGTAGAATTGGAGGCTACAGAAGTTGTATGAAATATTGGCTTATTTTAAGGTTTTGGGGGTTGCTTTTTTTTTTTTTGGCTACATGAGTAACTGATTCCAGCCATGCAGGGTTTTTTTTTTTTTTTTTGTATGTTTTGGTTTTGCTTTTTTTTAATGGGATGCCTCCATAAGATGATACTGCAATATTAATTATAATTTCCTCTTCATTTTAATGACATTTGAAATGCTTTTGTGGCTCACTAAATGAGCTGCTTGGACTCCTTTTCTGCCTGGTTAGTGACTACCAGCAAGCAACAGTGAACAGCAGGGATAGTCTAATTACCGCCAAAACCAAAGGTCACCTAATTCCAGGCAATGCAAATAGACTAATTATATTGTTTCTTAAGGTGTCTTCCAGACATGTGTCAGTCAGTAAAAAGAGCAAATAGCAGAATAAGAAATCCTATACCAGCATAAATTCTACATATTTCCATTTAGAATAATGCAGTGAAATAACATCATGTAAAATTGGTTGGTAGGGAATTTAATTACTATGCTTTATAAAAAGGAAACCATGGAATATGGAAAAAAAGGAAACTCTTTCTGTGACCTTTAAGTATTTAGTGTTTCATAACTGTTGTACATGCGGTCTTTAGCTACAAAAAAAAAAACAAAAAAAACAAAAAAACCAACAAACAACCAAATAAACCAAACCTCCCCCCAACAAGCCATATATAGTTATTTTCATTTTTAATCTAAATAAGAAAATTTCTTATTTGACCAATATTTTTCACTGTTAATCTGGAAGAAAAGAAAACAGAAAAGCACACACTCAAATTAAACATGACAGAATTCTGACTTTTATGATTGCTTGAACTCTGTGTAAATTATGTTTGAATTTTTACTTGGCACCTTTGGAAAAGATCATATTTATTAACTCTCAGTGACATGTATATCAATATATTATACTACCATACAGGTAACACAGTTATTAATAGCAAGAATACTGAAAGTATTGCCTATCCTGCTTTCATGCATATGTCTGAGTAACAAGCCACCCACTGACTCCTGTGGATGATACTGAAAAATAGCATCAGCTCTGAGATACTTCCTCAATTCCCCAGCATGAATTATATCTGAAACAGCACTGGAATTTCCTAATGTACTACATGTGTTTTAATTCTACCCTTCAAAGTTACTTAAAAATGCCACCTTTACTTAGACATGAGGCTTACAAAGGCTTTGAAGCTGCTGATAGGCTTTATGTATGTCTCTACAGTACCAGTAAAGCCTGTTTCGGACAGTTGGAAAAGGCAGAACCTGAAATGCTGAGAGAGAAGCACACAACATGAGAAGGTGCAGTCCATCCTGTCTCAAGAGCTGTCAAGAGGAAATGTAGAAGAAAAAAATTAAATAAAACATCCAACTCACTATTCTTGGTGTGCTCCAATTTGTTGGTCATAGGCTATTTAGAAACCAAATGATAGAAAAATGTTACCAGCAAAACCAATGATATCTGATATCTGTGGGAGCTGCTAACTTGTTAGCTCAGCCTGCAGCTGTCATTTCAGCTTGGGTTTAGGACATGTTGCAGTACAGGAGTGAGCTGTCTGCAAATCCTGCAATCAAGAAAACTTCAGTTTTGATGGCAAGGCTATGAGACACATCCAATTTGTATTTTTTTCACCCAACGGGCAGTCAACAAACTACTGGTCTAGCACCAGTCTAGCCCAGGCACATTGTCAATTTACACTGCTTAACCAGCAAGTCAGGCTTGTCGCCACTCATTTTTCTCAAAGGAGTTACACAATACCCCATCGGATACAAGGACAAATAGGTAATAGGGAAGAAAAACTGAAAAATCTGCAGCTGCACCTTCTGTGTTGTTTTCCCCTGCTCTCAGGATAGAGCAGTTTAAAAGATACACATGGTGTGAAGCTGCATCCTATAAACTGTCATCCCAAAGTAACATAATCACAGCGCCATTAGTTTGCACTGCCTGAGTTCATTCTTCATTATTCAACTTACTGTGCTGAGTGTCAAATTAGTGTATTCATATTATAATTACAATTCTACTGATACATGGGTTTCTATGGATGTTAAGTAATTGTATAGGTTCAAAGTGCTGAAAAATGTATTCACTTTTATCTACCAGTTTTCTGTCTTATTTAACGTTCAGAAGAAGCAGAAACAGGCTTTCATGTGGTGAAGTGTCCACTACAATGTTTTAATGAATAATTTACTATCGAAATTGACTGCACCGATCATCTAAATTTAGAGATATCAGACTTTTAACAGATGGTACACTACAGACCGTAAGTCTTGGTCGAAAGTGCTTCTGGAATATGCAATTTGCTATGGTAAACTGGTCCATCAAATCAATCTGGCATTCTGCCTCTGGGGAAGGGTAGTACTTAATCCTCTATAGAAAGATGAACTTCTCCCATAATAAACTTGGTCAATTGTGCAATGCTATACATTCTTGAGTGGGGAAAAAAAATAAAAAATCTGTATGCTTTCAGGTAAGTAGAATTTGTTATGGTGTCAAATGGAAGATAGCCAATATCCAAATAAATTATATTTTATATTAAGGGTATGACCCTTATATCTCCTAATCTTATTGACATAAATGGAAGCTCTCTACACACAGTATTTTCAGGAGTAGACAACAAATTGGCACATAATTTAACAGTTAGGATACAGAAAGGAAATTAAAAGTAACAGAAAGTGTGCATGCTTTCTATTTTAGGTTAATGCACTTCTAAGGACAGGATATACTACTGTGGTTATTTGACTTTCTGTACATTATAGAAACTACACTTTAATTATTTCTGCTTCAAATTCAATATTTAAGCTAGATTTTGACTATATCCTTAAGAGAAGAAAATGAATAAAGGTCAGATTTTTCTATTTCCAGTGACAGAAAATCTATCAATTGCACCAGAAAGTAGTTTCCAGGATTAGTTAAAATATCCAGCTTATTTTTAGTTTGATTTGGTCGATGTTCTGCTTTTAGCCATTACACTTTAACATTTTCCTGCCTACAGACTTAATAGAGCAGCATCAACAAATTTTTGCTCTCCATGTAGTTATTTATAGCTTTTTTCTTTTCTTTCTCTTTTACTTTTTTTTTTTTTTTTTTTTTTTTTTAATGTAATATCAGCTTAAAACTGCAATTCCAGTCTGTTCAATCATTTCTTTGTGTTTCTTTGACATTTAGTGTTTTGGTTTCCTAACTAATGGCACC
>JAOEHY010047855.1:0-30057 GCA_025447955.1 Psilopsiagon aurifrons | reverse complement strand
ACGAGGATGATCATGGGACTGGAGCACCTCCCGTATGAAGATAGGATGAGAAAGTTGGGTCTGTTCAGCCTGGAGAAAGAAAAGGCTGCGTGGAGATCTCATAGCAGCCTTCGAGTATCTTAAGGGGGCCTATAGGGATGCTGGGGAGGGACTCTTCCTTAGGGACTGTAGTGAGAGGACAAGGAGTAATGGGTTCAAACTTAAACGGGGGAAGTTTAGATTGGATATGAGGAAGAAATTCTTTACTGTGAGGGTAATGAGGCACTGGAATGGTTTGCCCAGGGAAGTTGTGAATGCTCCATCCCTGTTGGTGTTCAAGGCCAGGTTGGACATAGCCTTGGATGATATGATTTAGTGGGAGGTGTCGCTGCCCATGGCAGGGGGGTTGGAACTAGATGATCTTAAGGTCCTTTCCAACCCTAACTGCTCTATGATTCTATGAGTATGGAGTATGACAGGTTGAAAGGCACAAGGCAGCAATGAGAAATATTCAAAGGAGGAGGGAAGGGAAAGGAAGTTGGAGAGAGGTCTGTGTTCCTGTTGAAAATAAAAGATCAGAATTAATAATTACAGAAAAATGAGGAAAAACTTTTTCACATGAGCATGCTGTGATAACGTGAGGTGCAGATGATAACAACTGAATGAAAATGGTAACATGCAAATGATAACACCTAAAAGACGTAAATGATAACAAGTGAAGATGCAAACCATAACAAATAAAAAGGAATGCCAAGAGTGAAATACTTCTTTAATACAAATTGTGTACCTTCTTGTGCCTTTTGGCAGCTGTATAGATAACTGCAGCACAATGGGCTTGAACTGTGCAGTATATGGAGAGAGACTTTTCAATAATGGGCTGGGCTAGTCAGCCTTAAAAATGGAATATTATTTTTAATTTGGATGTATGTATCTGCATACAGGGAGGAAGACCTTAAAATTCAGTGGGCTCTTATGACGGGAGAGGAAATGCTGATCTAATTGGATCCAAAGTACTGATCCAGTTTTTAGTTTTTGAAGTGAGATTCCTTATATTTGCTGCTTTGTTTGTTAGAATCTTAAATAAGCATGATGTGCTTGAATGACCATGTTTGTGGAACCCAGTAGTATTTTCTGTTGAAGTATAAAAACTGTATATCAATATTGTTTGCTCACTGAAATAATGAAACAGTTACTATGTCAAGGGGCTCTATAGATCTTCATAAATTAATCTTAAGGCGCTGGTTTCTCTACTGCAGACCCAACCAGAACAGTGTGATTTTTACTAGAAACTCCACTGATGCTTTGAAGTAGCTTTTAAAATGGGGGGAAAAAAAAATAATCAGTCATTAGTTCCTAGAAAACTACTTACAGCTGAAATCTGCTTTTTCTTTTTGAAAGGAATTTATAATGATGTCTTATTCTTCATGCAGTTAAACCTGAGGCACTTCCGACGAGGAAGGAGGAGGACAGGTGCTGTTGTAGCACATACTGGATATGCTCCACATCAGAGAGATGCCCATGAAGTTCACAGGAACATCATTCCTCATGCAAATGCACTTTGTCATTTCCATATTGCTGCCAGTATCAATCCAGCCACAGGTAAGCAATGTGGTAAATCCTTGCTAAAGGGTGAGGTATGATTTCTGCTAGGACTGTGTTGTCTGTGTAAGCTCAGTGGGCTTAGATGTATTTGTATGGTATTTATATGATCATGCAAAATTCCTAGCATGTTGATTTAATTTAATGCATGAAAGGACCTTCTACAGTAATGAAGTGATTTGAATAGATTTCCTGTACAGTAATCCTGTTTCATTTTTGCTTACCTTTAAACTGGGATTCACAGTGGTCGGAGGTGCAGAGGGCAAAATGTGTGTAACTGGAGTTACAAATTTACTAGGAATTCTGTGTCCTATTAGGAGCATACTGATAAATCAAAAACTTCCATGTTTCTTAAAATTAGTACCTGACCCAAAGTGTCCAAAGTTACTTCACATCCTTGTGCTTCTGTTCTGTATCTGAGCCAAGCAAAACATGCCTTCATCTTGTCTTCCATAAACTGTAGTATTTTCTTGCACTCAAGGAATAGGCTGATAGGCATTAGTCACTAATATTAGTGTCTTCATGATCATTTGAGTATGCTGAAAAGGAAGTCCATGTCTGCTTATTGAAAAACTGAACAAAAATGCAATATTGAATGGCCTTTTGTTAAGGTTTTACTGTTGTGATTTTTTCTGTCTAGACTTAATGAACAAATATGATGAAACCCTTTTCTTAAACTAGTTAAAATCTTTCTTACAGTACTTTAAAATTATTTTTTTGTTCCTACTTAGCATTGTTTGAAAGGCCAATTTTGACCAAAAGGCATTAATGGTTAGTTCACATTTGCTACTCTGTAGCCTTTGGTATGATTAAAAGTAATCATTGGTTTCCATTACCATTTCTGAGTTAAGCAAGCTGTAAACATTTTGTCCTGTAAGAGTAGAGTTACTCTTCACCTTTCTTAGTATTGGTTCATGTTGCTGTTAACAGGTGTGACTAGTGTCACAGGTAGCCGATAAGAAGGAAACTTCTTGCTGTTTTGTAATGTCTCTTCTATAATTCTAGATAATAACCACTTAAATTTCAATTTTGCTTTTAATAGTCTTTGCAATATAAATGCCCAACAGCAAACTCACAGAAATTTTGGAAAAGAATGATAAAAGCTTTTTCCTAGATCTCAACACTTATCTTCAGCTTTTCAGTCTTGTATTCCTTCTGTATTACATCTATTAATACTATGTTATCTTGATGCTTGGTCTTTAACTCAGTAGGTAGAAGAATAACAGGGGTTTTTTAATGCATAACCTCTGCTCTAAGTAACCTTGATATCTTAAATCTTAATTTGAAGAAATACCTGTTTTCCCTCACAGCCATGTCTTTAAGTACCTCAGTCTAAACAGATTCTCTAAGTAGTCCTTTTAGTTCGCCTTTTTGAAATAAAATTTTATCTGCAAACATAATTATATTTGTTTAATTTAAACCAAATTTGTTTATGATCTGTTACTTGAAAATTTGCCCTTATTACAACGGAGTGCTTAATAAAAATTAAGCTCAAAGCAGCTTTATCTCTCATTCACTTCACTTTTAGAAGAAGAATGATGTGGCCATATATAAGAAAAAATGTCTAATTTTTATTTGGCTTGTGTTCCATTGCTCATTTTGAAACGCAGTTTCTTATAGCAACAAAATCCTCGTGACCTTCTTTTATACCAGAGTGTTATTTAAACTGGTATTCAGCTTAGGGTGGAGTTCAGTGAAAGGAATAAGCACTGGTTATTAGGATAAAATTATCTGTAGGCAAATCCAGACAAAGTCATTGACTCCTTAAGTTTTCTGAGAAGAATGTGATTTATGAAGCAAAAAGGAATTTACCAAGAATTTTGTCCAGAGCTGAGGATCAGTTAGAATTTGGTAGTTTTGTGGTAGGAGTATGGAGCAAATACTCAAAGTACACAGATTTATAATCTGATCTGAAAAGTTATCTTTCCAGCTCATCGTCTTACTCATGTTTACTTTAGCTTCATCTTCCGATGAGATATCAAGAGAGCTCTTCCCTTCAAGTTCTGTCATTGCCAAATGCATTATGACATTTTTGAGGCTGGTATTGATTAGTCTCTTTATGAAGACAGACTGCATTTCTTAAATACTCTGTGCTCCTCTTGCACCCTTTTCCTGCAATGTCTGCTTCCCACATCAAAATTGCTGCTAACCCTGGTGTTCTTCTATATGTGTGTTCTCAGTTATTATTTTCCTAGGCTAGGCTGGAGGGTAAGTAATTCAAAGCTATCACTGTCATTGAAAAAAAGCCCAAACAAACCAGGATATAAGTAAAAAATATTTTGTCTCCCAGGGCATGGAATTTTATGCTTCATAAATAGGGGCAGAAGGAAATAAAAATATGTATGAAAACTTCTTGATGGGAATTAAATACTCGTTGAACTTTTGACATGTTGCTGCATGGCTCCTTGAAAGAAATTGCAGTAAATCTTGTAGCTGCCACACACAGCTTAGATGATGTTACTCTGCAGCAGTCTGATACTTGCTTCTGTGCTTACTCTGTGATTATTGCTTTATTTTTCATGGCCATCTGGGACACCAGCTAGCCTCACAGAGCAATGTGAAACTATAATGGAGTATGTAAGGATCATGAATCCTGTCTTTATGTGATCATCTGGTCACTGTACTAGTTTTTGCTGGTGTAAGCCCTGTCATATGTGGTCCTTGGTTACAGTGTATACCTACTGCAGCCTTTGTTGTACACTAAATGTTGTGAAATTGTGCTTTTATTATTTGGTTCATACTGAGCTATAGTGGCAAAAGACAAGGTAAATTAACCCGTATGGCGCTATTAGGTCATGAAAATGTAACAGTGCAAGCCCACAATGTAATCCTAATGTAAACATCCCAAAGAGCCTCCCTGTGGAACATTTCTTGTGGTAGCAGTTGAGCAATTTAATACTGAAGGGAGATAATGTTAATGAAAGGCAAGACAAGTGGCAATACACTTAGTATATATTTTTCGTGGTAGGGTTTCTGCTTAAGAAAAAAAATTCTCTAAAAATTTTTTTTTGACCAAACTACTTGGTTTTAAAAAATATCAAGTGGGTGTTTTTCTTATTTTTTTTTGTAGATATTCCTCTGCTCCCTTCTATAACATCTCTGAGTCTTGGTGAAAATGAAGAAACAAGTGGACCTTTTGTTGTGCACTGGCTGAACAATAAAGAACTTCATTTTACCTTATCCATGGAAGTATTTTTGCAGCAACTTAAAAAGAGTTTTGAGCATCATTCCCCTGAGGTTAACACTGAGGAATCTAATCAAATGAATGGCAAATCAGAAGAAGGTAAAAGTCTTACCATACACAAATGGCTGTCATTTTACAAAGCAACTTGTCATGTAAGGATACAGATTGCAGTAGCATTTCTTTGTGTTTCCTTTCCTTACACTAGAAGTACCTGATTGACTTTAAAAAGAGATGCAGAAATTATTAATCTGTTCGTGGCTGTTCCTGAGATTTTGAGTTAATCATGCTGGAAGCTATACTATTTACTTAGGCTGGCACTCAGGCCTTCACATGAAAGTGTGTTTTTTCTAATATTAAGGAAGTAGGTACAACCTTTGAAGTAACTCTTTTTTATATTAATGTGCACCTAATTTAAATAGCTTTAGTGTATAACATAATATGGAAATGATTGCTCTTGTTCTGCCTATACATGCAAAAATTTGCATAACATGGGGAAAAATTGAAGTATTAAAGCACATAAACTGTTTTGGTTTCTTAGTCACTGACTAAGGTCCACTAGAGGATTTCTAGTTAAAACTTCGATTATTTTTAAATTTGCTTATATGAATGGTTTGTAAAGGCCATGAAGGATACTTCAATGCCTGAATAACATTGCTTGCTATGTTTATGCTTTTTAATGTATTATTTACATATATGACTCTGTGTGTTCTAGAAGTTAATGAAAATGGAGATGAACAAAAAAGAAACCAAGAAAAGAAGGATCTGGGTGATGAGAAAGCTACTGCAAATTCAAGCTTCTTTCCTTCATCGTCTGCTATTATTGATCATGAAATTGAAATACTACTTTCTGAATGGAGTAAAAATGCTGACATGCTCTTCAGTATACATCCTATGGATGGTTCACTGCTGGTATGGCATGTGGACTGGCTTGATGAATACCAGCCTGGCATGTTTCGCCAGGTGCAGGTACTTTATTTTTGCATCAGTCATGCATCACTATTCGGTGAGAAGTATGATATGAAAATAACATTTTCTTTCTCTTTTTCTTAAAATTCCAGGTGTCATTTGTCTCAAGAATTCCTGTTGCATTTCCAACGGGTGACGCAAACTCTCTTTGCAGAAGCATAGTGATGTATGCTTGTACCAAAAATGTTGACTTAGCTATTCAACAAGGCAAACAAAAGCCACCTGGTCTTACACGATCTTCATCTATGCTTATCTCTTCTGGACACAGTAAATCCACCAACAGTTTAAAACTAAGTATCTTCACACCTAATGTTATGATGATCTCCAAACATGCAGATGGGTCATTGAACCAGTGGCTAGTGAGTTTTGCTGAGGAATCTGCTTTTTCAACTGTACTCAGTATTTCACATAAATCCCGATACTGTGGTCACCGTTTTCATCTTAACGACTTGGCTTGCCACTCAGTATTACCACTGCTGCTTACAACCTCACATCACAATGCTTTAATTTCACCAGATACTGAGAATGCAAAACAGGCAAATGATTCTTTGAAGTCTCAGGAGTCACCAGTAAGATTTCAGAGTAGAGGCAATGCAAATGTAACATCCCAGGATCCCAATGCAGTTTACAGTGAACTTATTCTTTGGAGAGTTGACCCCGTTGGGCCTTTGTCCTTTTCTGGTGGAGTTTCTGAACTTGCTCGGATCAATTCTCTCCATATTTCAGCTTTTTCTAATGTCGCATGGCTGCCCACACTTATACCTAGCTACTGCCTTGGTGAGTTCCATTTCCTGATTTGTGAAGCATTCTAGAATTAATAGTGATATAACCTTATAATGCTGTTAAATAGATATTGTAGATATATTTGAATACATTGGAAAAAAAATTAAACAGTCCTTTTATTTTACAAATTTCCAAGCAGCTGACACTTGGAAATCGTTTATTCCTATATGAAGAATTGCTGTTGTGTTCTGCCTTCTTTTGTGTGTTTGGTATTTTAGGAGCTAATGCAGTAAAATTCTTAGATGCTGGTGCATATTTCAGAGTGTGTTGAACACTTAAAAGCTGAGGTAGATTTTGCTCTGGTTTGCAGAGAGGATTCTTATTTCCTTTCACATACTTCAGTTTGGTTGCAGAGTGTAGCAGTAAACTTTGTAGTTCTTGGCACTGACCAGAAATTAACAAGAAAGAATTCAAGAGAGAATTTTTCTTGTGCTATATTTTTTTTCTTTCATAATACCAAAATTACATTTACAAGAAAAAAATAAAGTAGGTTGGTGTTTGAATATTTGAGCACTTTTTGAATTCCTGTTTTTCAGGTGCATACTGTAATTCTCCAAGTGCCTGCTTTGTGGCTAGTGATGGACAGCATTTGAGATTATATCAAGCTGTAATAGATGCCAAGAAACTTTTGTGTGAGCTCTCCAATCCAGAAATTTCGGTTAGTGAAAAACTGTCTTGAGTTTTTGGAGCTTGGAACCTTATTCAGTAGCACTAGTTTCAGACTTGTTGGTAATTGACTAAACTGGCTGCTAAGGGTTTCATGGATTGTGGGAGTTTATTTCTGCTTGTAAAAACAGATATGATAAATACCTCTGAAATGCTTGCAGTGTGAGGATTTGTAACAGAGCAACAAACTGCACATCCATCCTGAAGAAAAATTAAGAGGACAAAGCAGTTTGGGGGAAGGACAACTGCTGAATGCAAGTCTTTCCAGATACTCTCGTCACCTTTCAGCCATTGAAACTGAATGTGGCTCTTGATAAAATTGGGGATTTATTTGTGTCCTTGGTAGATTGCAAACAGTGTACAGTGTATATTTAATGCTTTAATTAATATTTTTAATGATGTTGCACCTACCTAGCATGCTGTGCCACAGAAATGCACAAAACTGAGTTAGCAAGACCACTCCCTGTTTCTTTTTGAACAGAAATACGTTGGTGAAGTTTTTAACATCGTAAGTCAGCAATCTACAGCTCGCCCAGGATGTATCATTGAACTGGATGCTATCACGGAGCTAGTAAGATCTTTTTTTGTACTGATTTTATACCATAATGGGCTTAGTTGGAAGGTGTTAATAATAAAGTCTATGCCTGTAATGCTTAATCAGGAAAAGAAGGGGTATTTAAAAATCGATACCGGCATATTCTTGATGTCGGTTTAGTAGTACCTGTAAATTAAAAGAGCGTGAGTAATGATGGTGCATTTTCTTGAGAAATCCTTCATTGATATGTACAAATTACCAAGTTAAAAGCTTCCATTTTAGACAGCTCCATTTAGTATACTCCATGATGTTCACTCCTTGTATATGTTGTAATTCTCTTAGCATGGCAGGAAAACTCAGTTATTCCATGTTTTTCAAGAAGACTTCATCTTAAGTAACCAGGAGAAGGAAATACCTGAAAAGAAAACTGGTTCATCAGACTCTGGTAAAGAATTCTTTTTATTGGAACACTGAAGACAAAGTATTATATATATTTTATTTTTTTTTTTTTCATCCCACGAAGGAAAAAGGACTTTTTATATATCTTTCAGCCTTTTAAGGTGAAATACTCTGAGTTCTTTGTATACTAAAGGAGAAAATCTGGTCTAGTGAAACTCATGAGTGTTTCACTTCCTTTGAGTAATGTGGAACCAAATTTTAGATAAAGTAGCTTAAGTCACAAGATGCCCGTCATGTGCTGTATTAGCCATTCCACTGCTGATACCCTTCTTACAGGAGGGGGAAAGAGTTTTAAATGTAGACCCTGTATTTTTGGGGTATGACATAGACAAAGCTTATTGCGTTCTTTCATGATGGATGTTCATTCTTTTGTATCAGCTGAATACTGCTTTTCAGGCCTTGTGTGGTATAATAAAATGCTTCAAAACATAACTATGAAATACTATCTATGAATAGTGTGTGGGTAGGCAGATCTGAATTGCTGTGGAATAAATCATCAGTTTTCCTTGGGGGACAGTGTCAGTGGTGGTGGTATATGGGCATCTTCATTTTGTTTTGTTCTGTTCCAATGAAATAATGTGAAAAAATTAGTTGGAATAAAGTTTATGATGCCAAGTCATCTGTAATAGTGAAGGGAATGCTAAATAAAACAAGCAGATTTGTGCAACAGTGTCATAATGTTGCGTAATAACTTGGTACACAATTTTTGTTAGAAGGGGGACACCTAGTGAAATACTACCCAAACTGTATATTTGTAGAAGTAAATTCTGATTGATTTGGAGTAATGGCAAGAATCTATGAAAATGTCAGCCCATGTCTTAGTGGAAGTCAAAACCACAAATGGGATGTTGAAAAATAGGAACAAAAAGAAGTATTACTTCGCAGCATAAATTTGTTGTATGCTTGCATCTTGAGTATGAGATGCAGAAAGGACTTCAAGGAAAAATATTGATGCTATTTGGCCTTAGAAAAGGGCTACTGTATTCATCTGTATATGTTCTAAATGTCTGCATGGGTTGCTGCTGTGTGAGAAATAGGGCTAAACGGACCCTCTGAAAAACAGTGATCTTCAAGCATCTTTGCATACATTCTAATATGAAAACATTTTTTAGCACTTCAGAGATCTTCAGTTTTAAAACCTCTTGCTCCTTCTTCAAAACATATGAGTGGTTATCTCATGCTATTTTTTAAAAAAAAAAAAATTCACTTACATTTTTCTGCAGAACTGTAAGCAACCCAGCATCAAACCCACAGGGGAAATACAGCTTATTCTTGATCGTGTTTCATGTACATGGTCACTAAACTAACTATTCCTTCTCGGTCCTAATGGGTTTATTTTGTGCTAGGGAAGGAGAACGGTAGAGTGCACTCTCCAGAAATGGGCTCCTTCTAGTATTACAATTCATGTCACTTTTTCCTGGGGCGAAGCTATAGCAAATTATCAGTTAGGAAGAGGCATGGTACTTCTTGTGCATTCCGGAAAATGTAGTTGGGCTTACTGGGTTATGATCAATTAAGCCTATTCGTTAGACCAGGCTGTAGCTTTCCTAACTGTTGAAGTGGCAGTTCTTCTCTAGATGTAACTTGTATACTTACACCTTAAAGGCTAGTCCTCTGTCTAGCTCACCATCTTAACTGTTAGAATTGCCAGTAACAAGTATCTATGGAACTGAAAGAGATGAACATGTGAAAAACAAAGGTGTAGAGCTGAGAGTACAGTCTGGGATTTAACTTTAAACTTGAAACAAATATGTACTCCTCTCTAAAAGGTAAGACTGGCAATTTTTCGTATGTGTACCTATAGGGGTTATTGCTTGTGATAAAATACTGAGAAGACTAATAAGCCAGAATTGGATATAGTCAGGCCACTGCATTTCATTATTAGATTGCAGTAGCTTAATGTGATTATTTGCTAGCCAACAAAATTTAGTTCTGCTTTCTGGTGAATAATCTCTTAAGATCTTTCTGTTTTGAATTTCATCAGGAAACCAGCAGAATGGATTCTCTGAAAAATTCTACTTAATAGTAGTGGAGTATATGCAAAACTCTTCATTGCTACATATGTGGCATTTACATCTGAAGTCAATTCCTGTCTCAGTAGGTAAGCCCCATTTCCTATAGTTTTCTTAAAAACATAAAAAATCTCCCTATCTCTTGAATATATCTGCTCTTTGGTGTATTCTGAATTGTATTTCAGCCTTTTTAAAAGCAGCTGCACTTCTTCGATTGCAGTCTTTCATCACCACCTGTTCTTTCTTAAGTCTTAATCTTCAGAATGCTGAAGCTTTTTGAGTTCAGCCTCAGCCTAAAGCTTATTATTTTTTGTGCATTCTAAGGGCAAATATATTTATCTGGTTTTAATACAACCTAAGAGTTCAGACTGTTTACTTCTCAGAAACTTCTGTTCTGCATTTTTTTACTTTATTCAGGAGTTCTAAATTTGTCTGTACTCTGAAGTACCTTAACATCACAGAAGCAGTCACAGTTAAGAACAGTTTTGAAGTTCTGAGCTCTGCTGGTTCTCTTTCAGACTACCAAAGTACTTCCAAATTATAGACCCTTTTAAGTAATCTAAGATACACTTCACTAGTTTTTGTTAATGTTAAATATTGTAAGCAAACATAAATCAGCCAGTCACTTCTTAACACAGGAATCTGTTACAATGCACGTTTCCGCATAAAAACCAAATTGGTATTTGTCTTACTGTTGCTTCAGTTATTTTAAGCAGTAACTGCAATTACTTTGTAAGTTGGTGAGAAGATAGAAGATCCAACTTTTCTGATCTACTTATACTGCGAGGACATTACTGATAAGTCTTTTCAGCCAACCTGTTGGCAGTTTTCTTGTTCCAAATCCATAGAATTTGTACTTCAGCTGTTGAATTTTATTGAAGTAATACAGCATTTGTATCATGTAATCTACATGAACTACATTAATTAAATGTACTACATTTAAGCAATATCAACAAAACTTTACTGAAAAATACTTCTCTCCAATTTGTAATACTTAGAGGTCTTAATTTAATCTTCTCTGGTGGAAATGATTTTGTGCTTCATAAGCATTAATTTCAGGGGATTAACACACTTATAGCACTTCTGTCATGAATTTTGGTGCTTCTGCTTATTGTTTGATTGGTTTAAGTCTGAGGAGTTAAAAGCTGTAACTTCTCAGCCATTCTAGAATTTCAGAAGCATTTAATCTGAGACTTGCAATCATTTATCTTTAAATCTGACTTTTTAAAATTAACAATGCAAACTTTTTTAGATGAAAAGATAGATTCAACTACAGCTGAATCGGCAACGCAAACAGAAGTGTATTCTTCACCAGATCTGGAGAAGATCCAATCACCTTTCACTCAAAAGTATCAGGCCTGTAGAGCAAACCTTCAGAGCACCAGCTGGCTCTCACTGTCTTCCAAAATGGTATATAGTCAAAAGTTGAATTTGCCAGAAGGAGTAGAGATAATAAGTGTGAAGCCATCGGCAGGTTTGTAACGTTCTGGTTTTTTATTTGTCTGGCTTTTTTATTTTCTTAGGAATAGTCTTTCTGACTTTGGGCTTAAAATAGAAACAAAGTGATAGTTTAGTATTTGTTGTCAAATGCCTGTATGTGGATCCAAAAGGCTTGCTAAACTTGCCCCTCTGACTTTAAATCTTTATACTGAAACTAATACTAAAATAAAGCTCTTATTTAAGGTATAATGTTTATTTAATTCCAGATTCTTGTAATAAAAGGAATTATGTAACCACAAATTTGATTTTGCAGCCATTCCTGAAATTTTTTGTAGGATCTATAATTTAATTATAAGGCTTCAACCAGTAGTCCAAAAAGTATTTTATAAAAACTTTTAGTTGTTTGCTTGGGAGAGTTTATAGATGTTTTAATTATATGATTTGACTCTTCTCTAGACCATGAAACTGTAAAGAGTAAAGGTTTCATAGTATCTTTTCACAGTTTCCTTTGTTCCCTGCCAACAACCTTCTTTTTGAGGAAGCAGTAGTATTTTTTTGTTTCAGAATAATAAAATAACTGAACTTATTCTTTAATTTACACATCTTTTTTGCTTACTTTTTAATGTTTTCCCCAGTGAAGGTGTATTTTATTTTATTTTAGGGCATCTGAGTTCTTCTTCCATGTACCCTGTTTGTCGTGCACCGTATCTGCTGGCTACTTCATGCTCTGATGGAAAAGTTCGATTCTGGAGATGCAGGGTTACTACTGAATCATCAGCTTCTTCCATGCCAGAGTGTAGTGCACAAAGTGATGTCACTTATGTATGGGAAGAGTGGCCATTGCTGATTGAGAATGGACTTCTTAGTAGTAGTGCTATTAATGTTCCAGGAAGGCCAACCGAAGTTAGCTGTGCACACACGAACAGATTAGCAGTAGCATACAAGCAGGTAACATCTAAAAATAGTAATCTTTCTCAAGATTTTATAATGCATGTTAGTATTTTTGAATGTGAATCTACAGGGGGTTCTGCCTGGATTCTAGAACAGACTCTTCATTTAGATGAGATAGGCACAATGTTAGACTCTGCTGTTAGCATTGATAGTAATTTAGTGGCATATAACCGACAAGATATTTCTCTGTCTCATGGTGGGAATGTTATGCCCAGCACAAAGCACTTGGTACACTTAGATTGGATGTCTAGGGAAGATGGTTCGCATATTCTAACAGTGGGAATTGGATCCAAACTTTGTATGTTTGGTCAGCTGTCTGGGAGGATGCAAGAACAAAATGGTAAGGAGATTGTAGCATTCTCACATAGTGGCAGTATGAAGGCTACAACTCTTTCTGGGTTTGTTCTGCTGCGCTCTGTCGACTTGGTTTCATCTGTAGAGGGCTCGCCTCCTTTTCCAGTCTCCTTGTCTTGGGTGCGTGATGGCATTCTTGTAGTTGGAATGGATTGTGAAATGCATGTTTACTCCCAGTGGCAATCTCCTTCCAAGCAGGAACTAGTTAGTACAGATTCCTTCAGTGGAAGTATGCCATCTGTAACAGGCTTAATGAAACAGAGCCTGTCAGCCATCTCAGGTCTGCATCCACCAAAACGAACATTGACCAGATCTATGACCAGCCTTGCACAGAAACTTAGTGGGAAAAGATCTGCCTATGGTCTTTCTACAGAAATGGAAGATTCTGGTCTTTTTGAAGCAGCTCATGCATTATCTCCCACTTTACCTCAGTACCATCCGTATCAACTGTTGGAGCTCATGGATCTTGGTAAAGTACGTAGAACAAAAGCCATTCTGTCCCATTTGGTGAAGTGCATTGCGGGAGAAGTTGTTGCTATAAATGAATCTGAACCTAATCATGATAAAAGGCTCAGATCTCTGACCATCAGTGCTAGTGGAAGTACTGCAAGAGATCCCAAAACGTTCAGCAAAACTGAGACTACAGACTATATTGAAATAGACTCTGTTCCACCATTGCCTTTGTATGCTCTGCTTGCTGCAGATGAAGATTCATCTCATTCCTGTTCAGAGAAGTCTAATAATCAAAATAAAAAAGATAAGCCTAGTGACAATTATGAAGATCTCTTTCAAAATACTGCTTTAAGTACAGATGAACTAGTTATATTTGATGGAGATGAAGACAGTTCGAAACCGAAAGTCATCGATCTTTCTCAGTATAGTCCAACTTACTTTGGACCAGAGCATGCTCAAGTTCTGTCTCGTCACTTGCTTCATTCAAGCTTGCCAGGTCTGACTAGAATGGAGCAAATGTCATTGATGGCCTTGGCAGATACAATTGCTACTACCAGTACAGAGATTGGAGAAAGCAGAGACAGAAATCAGGGTAAGCTGTCTCTTCCAAATTAAATGTCCTACTGTGCTTCACAATCTTTTTGTGGAGTTTTTACTATTTTGGAATGGTTTTGTGTCTTACAAAAGCATGTCATTGATTTGTTTATTAGTATAGTGTGTATTTACTGTGCCATCACAGTATTTACTGTTTAACTAAAGTTTCAAGACTTTTTCATAAAGTCAGATTTTTCATTGCTAAGTATTAATGCCAGTGTTCGTCCATCAATCCATAAGTATTTCTCATTCACTTTTGAGGAGACAATTTTCTTAATAGCCAGTGTTTGTTCCTAGCCAGTGTTTGTTCCACTATGTAGAGAAATAAGTTTATGGATTTGTTTATATGGTAACACTTTTTCTGTTTTGTGCATTAAGAACAAGTAACTTCAAAACTGTGTCATTTTCTTCTTTTCCATTCCTTGAAGGGAAAAATTACGAATTAAGCTATTATTTTTATGAATTTAAAGCAATAGTAGTCAAAGATTTGTGAAGTATTTCTTCTTTTAAGACACCCAATAGCTTCTGGTAGTTTCTGTAAAGTACTTATAAAGATTCTTAATTCCAGGTGGAGAAACTCTTGATGAATGTGGTTTAAAATTTGTATTGGCTGTTCGGCTTCACACATTTCTAACAACTGCACTTCCTCCTGTACATCGAGCTCAACTGCTTCACCAAGGTAACTGACTTATTTTCTTAAATGAGGTGAATCTTAGTGACATATATGTACTTACGGTACATATCATTGCTGTGCTGTTGACATGCCTCAGTGTATTTTGTTAGTTTTCATTCAGTATGAATATATGACAAAGCAGAAGATGTCTGGTTTATTTTATGTAAAGGTCTTGGAACTTTGAACTTTGGAACTTTGGGTTTGGTTTTTTTTTTTTCCTCCCTAACAGTTTTTTGGTTTGAATTTTTATTTCTGTTTCCCTAGGAGAAATAAAGAACTATTGTGTATTTCTAGTGCCATGTTGTTCTAATATCACTCTGCAAGAATAATGTAGAAAATAGAGTACCTATTTATTTAGGTCTTTAGTACATATTTGGAGAAAAAAAAAATCTGACAGTCTGCCAGATTTTAAATGTCTTTTCATATGCATACTGGAATTATCCAAGGAACTATTTCAAGTAGTATGCTTTGATATAGTTTTAAGTAGTTCTAACCTTATGTTGCAGACATCACGATGAGATGGATTTGATTAGGCCTAATCAAATCTAAAGGACTAGCT
Source organism: Psilopsiagon aurifrons (assembly GCA_025447955.1). Lineage (NCBI taxonomy): Eukaryota > Metazoa > Chordata > Aves > Psittaciformes > Psittacidae > Psilopsiagon > Psilopsiagon aurifrons. The sequence continues at coordinate 14,850 of JAOEHY010047855.1, read as the reverse complement.
GTAATTGTTTCTTTACCCTTTCACTGATCATCACAAAAATTGATTGCACTTCCAGTCTCATGGCATGTCAGCCCTCAGCTGCATCAGAGATTGGAATTTGCCAGGACTGTCACAACAGAGTACTGCTGAATTAGCTTTCTGATAAAATACTTTTACTTGAGATACTCAGGAATTGCCAGGAGTAAGAAATAGAATCATGGAATAGTTAGGGTGGGAAAGAACATTAAGATCATCCAGTTCCAACCCCCCTGCCATGGGCAAGGACACCTCCCACTAAACCATATCGCCCAAGGCTATGTCCAACCTGGCTTTGAACACCAACAGGGATGGAGCATTCACAACTTCCCTAGGCAACCCATTCCAGTGCCTCACCACACTTACAGTAAAGAATTTCTTCCTCATATCCAATCTAAACTTCCCCTGTTTAAGTTTAGACCCATTACTCCTTGTCCTCTCCCTACAGTCCCTAATGAAGGGTCCCTCCCTAGCATCCCTATAGGCCCCCTTCAGGTATTGGAAGGCTGCTACGAGGTGTCCACACAGCCTTCTCTTTCTTCAGGCTGAGCAGACCCAACTTTCTCATCCTATCTTCATACGGGAGGTGCTCCAGTCCCATGATCATCCTCGTGGCCCTCCTCTGATCTTGTTCCAACAGTTATATGTCCTTTTTATGTTGAGGACGCCAGTACTGCACACAATACTCCAAGTGGGGTCTCACGAGAGCAGAGTAGAGGGTCAGGATCACCTCCCTTGACCTGCTGCTCACACTCCTTTTGATGCAGCCCGGGATACCTCCAAGGTATCTGCAGAAGCACAGTTGAGTGTGCTTATGTATAAAGGAACATCTCCTGGCCCTCACTACAATTGCAATTACCCTTAGCCAGCTATACTGCTGCTTAGTAATTGCCATCTTTCTCATGTTATTTTTTTTTCCTTAGTTTTATTTTGTATCTCTAGCCTCAAAACTGTTTTCTGTTGTGATTGTCTGAAAGTTTGCATTTTCTAATCCTAGTGAAAAGAGTCAAAAATTGAATCTACCTTTCAAAACTCTGCAAAGTTTAATCGGTATGTTGCACTTTGTATTATGGCTAATTTTAATGGTGCCCACTGTAAGTATATTTTGAGCTTCAGTCAATAATTCTGTTCTTTGACAACTTTCATAGAGAGTTTGCAGGTGAAAAAATGTTTCAATCTGTATAAGCTTTCTTTAATATGTGGTATACAGTGCTTAAAAGTATTCTTAAATTTATGTTGCCTCATCAACAATGCATTTAAATCTAAAATAAGCATTTCATCCTTCTTCCCTTCTCCCTTTCCCACTCCACAAACTTTATATATTCTCAAATATTTTATTAGTGTATCTCTTTTTTAATGGTTTATTATATAGGCTTATCTACTAGTCATTTTGCCTGGGCGTTTCATTCAGTAGCAGAAGAAGAACTACTGAGCATGCTCCCTGCAATGCAGAAAGGAGATCCAGCATGGTCAGAACTCAGAGCTATGGGTATAGGATGGTGGGTTCGGAACATCCATAGCCTGCGGAAATGCATAGAGAAGGTAAACATAGCATTCTGAAACAAAATTGCCGAACATTTTTTAAGCAGCTGTCCTCTGGTATTTACCTTATATTTCTGTGGATTTAAATTTTTAGATATGTTCTGTGGTTTTGAGTATTTTGTGCTGTATTTTGTGGCATGTGTAATTAGGAACTTTCAAATTTAACTTTTTTTAGTACTTTAGGTTGCAAATTCCAGTGTCAAGTATATTGTGGGCTTTTAGAAATTCCATTTTGAAGATAGCAGTGTACATTGCTTATTGTGGCTGGTTAAGGTACAGATTGAGCATATAGTTGATTTTATAGCAAAATTTTGTAAAAAGATTCTCCTTAGCAACCTATCAGAGTGGGGTCAACTAAGATATTGGACATCTTTCTTGCAAATTAATACATTTCCACTGTAACAAAACCGTCTATTGGTTTGGCTTTTTATATATATATATATATTAATTAGCACATAAGCCTAACCTCATTATTACTTACTTTAAGCTCTTGAAAAAGCCAAGTGCGTTGAGCTAGAAAATGACATGCACAGGATACTTTGACTACAAGGCACAAAGCGGTAAAATGCATGTCTCTAGTTTTATTTTTCAATCTTCAGCAATTAATCATCGCTTTGTGAAACTTACCTGCCTTGCATTTAAAAAATTCTGAGTATTCTGGGCCTGCATTTAAGGTTACCTTACATGGGTCTTGGACTATTCTTGCTGCCACTTACCCATTTTTCCTTTCCAACCTCCAAAAGTAATCTGTAAACAACAGATTTCTTCTGTTGAGATACTCCATCTGTCCTCTGATTACTGAAGCAAATAATACATTAATTTTTTTATGATTTCAGATGTAGAAATTCCTGTTTGATCTACCAAAAAGCTTCTAAAACTGGATAAGCATTATCTTAGTGATAACAAAACCAAAGGGTTGCAGCTGTGATATCTTCATGGGTCTTCATGCCACGCTTGTAGTGAGAGGAGGGCTCCTAGATTGAAGAGAACTTCCAAGCACTGTGGGACATGGGATACCAGAAGCGCTAAGAATTCCATTTTAGATTCATTTCAGATTTGGTTGATTTTTTTGCTGTTGAACTGTCTTCACAGGTGGCTAAAGCAGCCTTTCAGAGAAACAATGATCCACTTGATGCAGCCATTTTTTACCTCGCAATGAAAAAGAAGGCTGTAATCTGGGGACTGTACAGGTAAGAGAATGTGCAATCCCTTACATGAAGTTTCATACTGTCTGGTATAATCTCAGGGAAAAAAGTTGAAAGTGGTGGCGGTCTGAAAGAAGTACAAATATTGCCATTGAAAGGTGAGGTTCGATTTCTTAATTAGTCACTACATAGAATTAGTAGTTTTTAAGCTTCTTGTATTTACTGAGGTGATTTAGTTGCTGCTCCTAAAAATGGATGCTTCAAATTTTATTCTCAAACATACTGTAATTTCAGTGACTGCTTAATTCTGCTTTGCTTTGGAGGAAATGAAAACCATAATGCGTCTAGGAAAATGTATAATATTTTTATCAATTATGTTCAATATGCAGGTCCCAAAAAGACACTAAAATGACACAGTTTTTTGGAAACAACTTCACTGAGGACAGATGGCGTAAAGCAGCATTGAAGAATGCTTTTTCTTTGCTAGGCAAACAGCGTTTTGAACATTCTGCAGCATTTTTCTTGTTGGCAGGACACTTGAAAGATGCAGTGGAGGTAATAAACTAAGTAACTTTGTTATGTTTAAGACTCTTAAACTGTCCGAAACTTACAAATATATTGAATGTGACTTTTCTTTTGCTTTAGTATGAGCCTTGAAGATTCTGCAGGTTTTGTGCTCTTTCCCTTCCTGCTCCTCCCTTCCCTCCCCCACACCCCCAAATTAACAACAAATAGAAATCCTTGATCTGTGTTTTCTCTTTTAGCTCTCATATTGGTGATGCTAAAAAGTCCTATACTTAATTTCTCTGTGATAATAAGAGGCCTTCCTACCATTAACTTGCTTTCAGTTTGTCTACCCTGCCATATATGAAGACAGTACAGTTTCTCATTAGAAAGATACAGATCTGAAAATGAAGGCTTGTTGTCAGTAATGCAGGTGGGCTCCTAGAATCCCTTCACAAACCATAAATCATTTTCTGGGTCTGTTTGAACTGAAAAATTTGGAGGAAATTAATCGTTTTGCTAATGAAGGATTTGTTCTGTAAAGCTTTGTAACAAAAGCATCCATCTTCAAGACATTAGAGGTTTCATGTGCACACTGATGATGTTTTATTGATGCCAGTTAATTTCAAAGATTTGTTGTCATGTCAGACTTAAACTGAAGAAGTTCCAAATCAGATTTTATATGTAACAGTTAGCTACAGCTATTCTGCGTAGTTCCTGCTATTTTTTTATGGAATTAACAGACTCACTTATCTCAGTTTGAACAAATTCTTGTCACTTCCTGTCTCGTGATCATTTTAGCCAGAGGAGAGATTGTAATGTTTATTCTTGTGAATATATTTTCAATTAGGTCTGCCTCGAAAAACTGAATGACATTCAGTTGGCTCTTGTAATATCAAGACTTTATGAATCAGAGTTTGAAGTATCTAGTACTTACAAATCTGTACTACAGAAGAGAATTCTGGGAAGTATGTGTCCTGGAAAAGAGAGCTTAGGAAACATGCACTGTGACCCTTTTCTGCGAAGTATGGCTTACTGGATTTTGGAAGATTATAGCAAGGCTCTTGACACTTTAATTAAACATTCTGTTGAAGATGAAGGAGGTAAGAATATGTTAGATTGACTTTAACTACTTGTTCATTTAAGTAGTAGTTTTTTAAAATGTAGCCTGAACAAGGCCAAGTACTTCACGGTTGCTCATCATTGCTACTAAATAGCTTGCTACAGCAATGTATGTGGCTTTTGTAGTAAATGTGGTGACTGTGTTGTAATCCTGTATCCCATGTATGTATACTGGATTTATCCTTTAAGGCAGCAAGTATCAGGATAATGAGAATGGCTCTGAAGTGATGCAGCTGTTTTTCCAGCAGCAACTTAGAGATGAAGAGACAAAGTAACTTCAGTAGCTAATCTGACTCCATCGTAACTTAGGAAAAAAATTCTGATTGCACAATTACATAGCAAAGTATAGAAGAAATGGTGTTTTGTAGCTTTTAGTCTTTGGAAGGAATTGTTGACCACAATGACAAACTGCCATAGAAAAGATCTTTGCTGTGATACATGTGGTGCCTGAAATAGCATGTAGATCTCCTAAAGTGATTCTTTTTCCTGTTCACTTTATAGGCCTTCTAAGAATCAGTTGTGATATTACTTAATGTCCTCAAGGAAGTTAAATGATTCAAGTCCCTAGTAGTTAGCATGCTAGCTACTAGCCCTGGCTAGCCAATTTAAGTCATAACTACTGAGAGAAATTTTATGAGGATAATGAAGACCCAAATCCCCAGAGCCATGTAATTAATTTTAAAATCTGATTTCAGTAGAAGTTGTGTAACTCGGGATTATTTTGAGCTAACAAGTGGTATAATGCTTAGTTGTTTTCGTCTTGATCACATCCTCCCATGTAAAATAATTTTTAAGCATTACTAATTCTTTAATCAGTTCAGTGGTTTATTTGTGATGTTTTCCTTTATTTTCTTACTTTAAAGGTTCTCTTTCATATACCTTTTCCTGTTATTTGTACTTAAGACTCAGGAGGCTGTGTGAATGATCCTATTCTGATGCTTGTATATTTTTAGGGTTTTCAGTCTTGTGGTTTTGGACATGAAAATAAACTGTTTAGGTGCTGAACCGCTGTATAATTTATTTCTTTGTATGTAATGCTGATAGCAATATGTAGAAATGTTATGGGTTGCCTAGCTTTATTATAAATTGCATTTTTGGGAAGAGGAAGACAAAGTAGACACTAGTCCAAAATTTGTAAAGAAGACTTTGTGGAGTAAAAGTCCTTAGTAAGGTGTAATATCTTATTGTCACTTAGTGATCAGGACTTGAGAAATCTAAGCTGAACAAGAATGTGGTCTTGTTTGGCTGCAGTGTATCTGAATTGCCTGACTGTAGGGAAGTTAAATGCAGCTGTTCTAATGGTCTTATCTACTCTCCCACTCAAGTTTCATTTTTTAGTAGTGATTAGGGTTTGGCAGTGCCCTCCCTCCCAAGATACTTGAATGATAAAGGTGAAAAGGGGGATGCAATGAACTAAATAATAGGATGAACGTTAAGACCTTATAGCCTTCTGAACTTGGAACTTTGCAGCTGGATTGTTTCATACAGAATGGTATCTTTTCCTCATGATTCAATATCTTTTCAGGTAAAGGAGATAGCTCGTCAAATTGTAACCCTGCAGTGTTTAACTTCTATAACTACTTAAGAACGCATCCTCTCTTGTTGAGACGTCATTTTGGCTCTTCTGATTCATCCTCCACACACATTCGCCTAACAGTAGAAAATGGATTAGCTGACAAAATCAACGTGGGTGAAAGACGACTGTTTTTTACCACTGCATATGCTCATCTAAAAGCTGGTTGTCCTATGCTGGCCTTAGAAGTGTTATCCAAGATGCCCAAAATTATCATGAGGTCAAAGTCATTCTGTAGATCCTCTAGTTTTATGGATATTAGTAAAGACTTCTCACCATCTTCTCCAATTAAAGAGTTAGAAACAAAAGACCAATCTTCCAGTGTTGATTGGTCACAGCCAGTGCTGAATGGTCTAGGTTCCTCTTCAGATTGTTCGTCAGGAAAACACTCAAGTTCAACTCTTTCCTTTGATTGGAGCCAGCCAAGTGTGGTATTCCAAGGTGAGCCGTTAAAACTACAGTCAGACAGTGATGGAAGTGAGAGTGAAGATTCTTCCCTGGTAATGAAAGAGCTAAAACCTCTGAAGAAAACTGAAAAATTATATGAAGCAAGTTCTAGCTACACAGAATCTTTCAGTGTAGTTGATGACAAAGATATTCTAAGTCAATCAGAAGATATAATTTCAGCACAACTGAAGTTTAGAGCGTGCCTTAAAATTCTTACTGTGGAGCTTCGTACGCTGTCCACTGGTTATGAAATAGATGGTGGGAAGTTGAGGTATCAGCTTTATCAGTGGCTTGAAAGAGAAGTGGTAGCTCTTCAAAAGACATGTGATTATAGTGTTGAAGTAGAAGACGCACACTCAGAAATTTGTGTGATGCCAGAGGAAGCTGCATTACATGAAAACACTGAAGACTTAGCTGACCAGCAAAAACATGTACTACAGAAAGAAGACTTTCAGAAAAGACGACAATGGCTCCTGAAATACCAGTCTCTCCTAAGAATGTTCCTTAGTTACTGTATACTTCATGGCTCTCATGGTGGAGGTTTGGCATCAGTCAGAATGGAATTAATTCTGCTACTGCAAGAATCTCAGCAGGTATGTTGGGGGAGCTTAGTTTGTGTTTTCTCTGGTTTTAAGTTTTGCATGGAATTTTTTGGAATGTGCTTAGTATTATTTTGAAGCTTTCATACAGTTGTATGCACCTGTTCTGTACAAATAACACTGCTTTTTTCATACTATGTCTTCTCTAGGTTATGGACATTTTGTTGTTTAGAGTCCCCTTCTTGTCTTTCAAATGTTCTCTACCCTTTAGAAGCCTGTACTATCACTTTGTATGTGTTTCTTTCTTGGTTTTAGGAGCAGTCAATACACATACCTTCCAGCCCTCTGCCAGAGCAAAGTTCCATACCTCTCCTGTTTGCTTGCACAGCGAGTGCCAAAACAGTGGTGGCTAATCCAATGTTACATCTTGGTAACTTAACTCATGATATATTGCATGCTATAGTAAACCTTGATTCACCACCTCATCCAGATACTCAAAACAACAAGGTATCTATTTCTTTTACTTATTTGGGTTTGTTTTTGTTGTCACTGTCAAATTTGCAAAAATAACAAATCTTTTCTGACAGTATGGAAACTTTCTGGTGGGCATACCTGTGACAAGTAATAAAACTGTGGAATATAAATATTTTCTATAGTACTTATCTTGAGCTAAAATAATGTCCACTGATTTTTACTTACTTTGGAGGTGTTGAGCATCTGCTTCAACAAGCTGAATTAAATTGGCCTCTCTTGGGACTGGGTATTTGTCCAAGATGACATCAATTATATGGAACATGTTGTATTACTACGCTGTCAGTGTCACATTTGTCTTTATGACAGTATGATCATTACTTCTTTTACATTAATGGTAAACTGTGTTCCAGTCCTAGACCTAAATAAAACAAAGTTTTGAAGTATAAAAACTAATTGTCAGCAAAGTGCAGTAACTTGAGGCTTTTTTGTGGAATAGTATATATGTTCATACATTCAATTATAGCCTGGGCTTTTAAAGTTATATCTCTGTAAGACTTCCTCTATATTCAGCCTTGGACTGGAAACCAAACTTAAGGTGTTAGGTTAGATTTTTTTCTGAACTTTTCAATGTGTTGGGTCCCAAATCATGTTTACTTTTACTGGGGATCCCTTAGAGAACACTCAAGAGATTGCTCAGTTCCTAGTCAGTGCTTCTTTTCAGAGCAAACAGAAAAATAAGTGTAATAGAATCATAGAATAGTTGGGGTTGGAAAGGACCTTAAGATTATCTAGTTCCAGCCCCCCTGCCATGGGCAGGGGGACACCTCCTAAAAATAAGCTGTGTTATAATTTTTGTTCTGAAGCTAAACCTTTTTTATTCTGAACCAGAATATTGCTGCTGTCTTAGTGTATAGTTACTCATGACTGTTGTGTAGAGGTTTAACATGTTGCTGTTTCTGAATTTTATAACATTACAGTTAGAGCTGATCTGTCATTATGGTTGGTGGGGTGAATGAGTGCTTCGCCATCCTTATCATTGAAAAGTGAATTAATGTATCTGAAATGAATTCTGAAGGAAAGATTGTGGAGTTTTGCCATAAATAGTTGCACTTTTCGTATTCAGTGCTTGTTCCACTGTTACAAATCTGTATGCATGAAAGGCTGTGTTTAATAACCACTGTTCACTTTGAGTGTAATATGTTTCTGTATCTTTCAGATATACGTAATGCATACCTTAGCAGCATCACTCTCTGCCTGCATCTACCAATGTCTTTGTGATGGTCACAGCTACAGGTAAAGGTCTATGAAAGGTACTTTTAAGAGAATGGTCAACACATTGTCTTACTGTAATGATGGTGTAATATATAGTGCATCAGAAGGCAGTGCTCACACCTGCCTACATCTGAAAGAAAGGGCTATCAGTTGAATAGTTCTAAATGCAACTTTTTTTTTTTTTTTTAATATGACATCCCATTTTTCTGTTTCACAGCTCATTTCAAGCAAATCAGTTCACTGGAACAGTGTATCAGACAGTGCTATTAACTCAGCGCCATTCTCTAAGAGCAGCAAGCTTAGAAGGAACAGTGACTCCCAATACATCACCTGCTGAGTGGCCAGGTATCTAGCATTAGTTTATTTCTTTACCCTTAAGGAAAAATTAATGGTCTGGATCTGCTGTAAGAGCATGTAGCTATGCTCTGGATTTTCTAGTAGTATTCATAAAAGCTGCATGGTAAAAGTAAGTTCTTGCAATGAAATTTTATCTTCATTTTTCAAAAGTTGCAAGCTAGTAGTTCTGGTTATTCACAAAGTCAGAGTTACTTAGATTATTTTCTTTTGCTAAAAAACATTGGTGGGGCTCTCAAAAGGGCAAGTAAACAGAAAGCAGGGTAGAGTCCTGTGCTGTACTTGTTCCCTCTCACAGCAACAGATGAGTCTTGCTGTTACTCCATTTCATAGAATCATAGAATAGTTAGGATTCTGAAGTCAGTAAGATCATATAGTTCCAACCCCCCTACCATGGGCAAGGACACCACACACTAAACCATATCCCCCAAGGCTCTGTTCAACCTGTCCTTGAACACCAATGGGGATGGAGCACTCACAACTTCCCTGGGCAACCCGTTTCAGTGCCTCACCACTCTTACAGTAAAAAACTTCTTACTTATATCCAGTCTAAGCTTCCCCTGTTTAAGTTTAAACCCATTACTCCTTGTCCTCTCACTACAGTCCCTAATAAAGAGTCCCTCCCCAGCATCCCTATAGGCCCCCTTCAGATATTGGAAGGCTGCTATGAGGTCTCCACGCAGCCTTCTCTTCTCCAGGCTGAACAGCCCAAACTTTCTCGGCCTGTATTCATACGGGAGGTGCTCCAGTCCCATGATATCCTTGTGGCCCTCCTCTGGACTTCTTCCAAGAGTTCCATGTCCTTTTTATGTTGAGGAGAGCAGAACTGCACACAGTACTCCAAGTGAGGTCTCACAAGAGCAGAGTAAAAAAATTTTACTTGGAAAAGACTTGAAAGGCTTAGGTTGTACTCCATCTCAGAATGATTGTTGCTTATGTACAATTTTTTGAACTCAATTGGAACTGTTGAAAATTAGGAGTTTATAATGTGTTATGCTTTTCTGTAGCTGTAAAAGTTCAAGTTTGCAGCTAATTACAAAGAATTACTTCAATTAATTCTCACTGTGTGCTGGAGCTTATGTTAATGAAACTACACTGGTCACAGTAGAGCAAGTGTAAACTATATAATACATGTCTATATGAGCTTCTGTTTACAGTACTAACTTTAATATGTTTCCAAGAAATACGCTTTCAAATTATGAGATTTCTTTTTTCAGTAAGAATATTTCACATGAAGAAAATCTTTTAGAGAGCCTTAAGCAGTCTTTGTGGTTGATGCTCCACTGTTGATTTTTTTTCTGCCTACTATTCTGTCACTGAATCTGCAGATTTTAAAAATAAGATTGTCATCTTATTTTCTCCTTATTTTGTTTTCTCCTTATTTTGTTCGTTGCAGAGTTAAATTTCTAATGAATGAGACAAGGGATTGTTAGAAGTTGTGCTTACAGGTGACATCATCTTGAGCTGTTTTTTTTTTTCTTTTCAAAGCTTCCTATGATTTGTGTGCAAATGGCAGAATATGACCCAAAACACAGTTCTTTGGCCACTGCTATTTGTATTTTCACTTAGGTGCACGAAGAAACACAGTCAGAGCCAAATCTGAAAATCTACAGCAATTGTTGGGAGCGTAAAAACAGTACAAGATATTTAGTACTTGGATGAAAAAATACTTCTCAGAAAATGTTCTGTTCAAGTTCATGCCCATGATTTTTGATTGATTTTACCACTGTGAAGTGAAAGTCTGAATATTTCAATTTCCAGTGTTACACTGGAGTTACAAACCAAACTGGTGAAACAAGCACCACAAGAAAGTCAATGAGAAATTAGTATTTTAAATAATGATATTTGGATGCTGTGTACTGAATGTACTGTAAGGCACTGAATTCAAAGAAGAGAATAGTAAAGAGCTACCCCCCCTACTCAAAGAATCAAAGCGAAAAGAGAGAGCTTGAGACCTGGAGGGAAGGAAGATTCATCTAAGTAATGTAACCAAATGTATCAGTTTCAGTACCAGGGAGCTGAACTGAAGTTGCCAGGTTTTTATTTAAGGTGTATCCCCAAATTTTACTGGTTTTGTGTGATTTCCCCTCCCCCCTGATGAAAAGTTGCTATGTATTTCCGTAACTGTTTGTCCAAAACGTGAAGCTGAAAAGCTATAATAAACTGTTGAAAATAAACAGCATGTCACTTTCTTCTGGAGTTTTCAAATTCCTCTAAACCACAGAATTTTTCACAGTAGAAGGTACTAAATAAAAAAAGTTTTCCAGTCAAGTTACCATGATAAACTGGAATATGTTCACACACATATAAATGACTTATTTTTTTTTCTCTCCGCATTTCATTTTTTATAAACAGGAATAACAGCTCTAATACGTCTCTTGAATTCTGCTGGTGAGGAAGCTCAGCCATGTCTCACAGTTTTACTCTGTGAAATTCTAACTGCAGTATACCTGAGTCTGTTCATCCATGGCCTAGCCACACATTCTAGCAATGAGTTGTATAGAATTATGGCTCATCCACTTAACAATAAGATGTGGTCTGCTGTCTTTGGAGGAGGAGCTCATACACCCAGCAGAGGACAACTTCAATTAAAGACAAAACCTGGTTAGTTGTATTTATTTATTTTTTATTTGTTTTTTGGATCTCTTAAGAAAATGATGTGACTGCTGAAAGCTTAAGAGTAACTGGTTTAAATAGTCCATGTTCAGTAAAAATTCAATATGTTTTTAGATCTGCAAAGAAAAACAAGGATCTAAATTTAGTGATGTAGATACTGTGTAGAATAGAGTAGGAAACAGAAGTGAATCCTTTTGAAATAACATTTCCAAGTAACACAACTGCTGTAATGTGATGGATTAAGTTAAAATTTTCAGTACTGTTACAGCCTTGCTTTTAATGCTAATTTTAAAGCTTTCCAGTTCTCTCATAACAGGAATATATTCCCATTTTACAAATGCAGTATGTTTTCTCTCTTTGGCAGGTAGGCACTTCCCAATGCCTAGCCCACATCAGGTAGTAGTGTTCTCCATGGAATGTGTGGGGTTTTCCAAATCCCTTACCACCTTCAGTACTCATAGTCCTACCAAATTTTCAGGCAAGATACTAGATTTAGTACTAGGCCTTTACATGCAGTTTGCTATGTGTGATTTTTATTTGCATATGTAGAAAGACAGAAAAACTTCTGTTTGCAAGCCATGACATCAAATTTAATGTGGTTTTTTGTTTTGTTTTTTTTTTTTTTTTAAGTAAAGTAGCGGTTGAATTGGCCTTTTTAAAAAAAACTTGCAGTGGTGTTGTACCTTTACTACACTTAATTTGAAATCAATATTCAATATAAAATTACTTTGACCATGGTTTGAAAGGATCAGAAGTGTTTCATATCTTTGTTGGGAAGCTGCTTGTTTTGCTTTTTCAGTATAAGCATTATTATGCATGTGGATTTCTAAGTGTTTGTTCTGGATCTTACAAAGAAAAGGTGTCTTGTTGCTACTCAGTTTGGTAGTCTAAGAAGCCTTTAGGAAAACACACAATTCTCAAGTGTTATATTCAGATGATTGCAAAATATCCTGAAGCCCAGAATTATTTCTGCAATGCTTTTCTTTTTGGCATAGATTTCTGCTCTATAATTTAGTTGGACTTCTATAAAACCAGGAGCAATGTTCCTGCAGATAGTTTTAAAGAGGAAGATTTAACAAAGATAAATTTATTTAAGCTATGGTGACTTAGTATGTCACATCTGAACGTATATATAAAATGTATCTTAAACTATATCTTTTATTATTTTATCATTACTGTTGCTGTTAGATGCATGCTATATATGTGTCTTACCTTGCTTTTAATGCAGACTGAAAATATAGTCTCTTTAAATACAGACTTTGTCAAACATTACTCTGAAAATACTTTTCTAAGAGATCTTTAATCAAAAATGAATTCTTATTCTAGATCTGATGACTTTTCACTGTGGTATTGAATAAATATTTCTCATTGTTACTTTAAGGTAAATGTATTTGCCATATTGGAATTGTCGGAAGCTATAACTGGCTGTTGTTGGCAATTCTAAGTTTCCTGGGTGTTGGTAACTGTATACCGAGTTGTATAAATGCTGCTGGTACTACTATTTCAAAATGATAAAATAATTGTCTTTACATAGAACAGTATTTTGAAATGTATACTGAATTTCTTCTGTAATGCATATTTTTCTTAAAAATGAGTGCTAGCTGGTTTATTGCAGAGTTAGTAAAACTGTTGCTGGAAGAATCAAGAAGATGAAACTGAAAATTTAAGGGAAGAAAGAACCTTTTTAAATTCTGACTTGTAGTAATAATCAAACACTGGAAGAGGGTTTTAGAGGGGATGTGGAGTTTCCATCTTTGGGGTTATTCAAAACATGAACAAACTAGGTCATCACCTAAATTAGCCCTGTTATGAGGAAAGGGTTGGATCAGGCCCCTTCCAACCTCTGTAATCTTTCTTTTAGACACAAACTGAATAATAGGAATATAAAAGTAGTTCCTGGTAGTCTTGGAAAATCCTGACCTTTGTTAGGAATTATTTTGAGTAAAAAACCCATTGGTTTATTGCATTTTTCACAGGAAAGCTCAAGCACAGCAGTTTGAATGCTTTTTAGAGCTGCCTAATGTGTTATATTTTCCACCTGTGCTTCTTGATTTTGTGGGTGCATTTTGACAAACTGGATTAGCGTTTGAAAATTTGCATTATTTGTTAATACTACTGATATCTTTTGTTTTTAAAGAGGCAATTAGCATCTGAAAAATAACCCTGTTGTTGATCGTAGTAGTTCTTTTCAGAATCGTATTTGCCATATAATTTCTCTTCAAAACTGCCTTGGAAAACTTTTTCATATCTGAACTCTATACAGATGGTAAGTTTTCTATAATCCAGAGGTTTTTTAAGGAAAAGTTTGAACTTGGCTTTACCAGTTAGAAATCCATAATTTCATTTCATACATTCAGTTATTCCATGCTGCAAGAGTAAATTAAATGCAGAAATACTTCCTAAACTTTAAGTGTTCTACAGGAGCACTTTATAGATTTAAAGTTGTCATTTTGGGTTTCAGATATAGAAAATCAGAAATTTACTAATACTTGACTATTATGACAAGTTATTTTTTCTCCACCAATTATCCTAACTTCCCAAGCAATTAAAAAAGTTTTAACAGAAATTATTATTTCTGAGTACTTTGGTAGAGACAAATAAAAATACTCTCGAGTTTTTCCTGTGACTAGTTTTGCCTAACATGTGACAGGTTTTGGGAAATAGATGCCTTGATAATGAGGACACACGTAAAATTTATCCATATGTGGGTAAATTTTAGCAGGATATGCAGTCCTGCTGTCATCTTACGCATGTATTTCTCATTAGGTCCTCTGAATTAATTTGTAGCTTTTGCTTGCTAATGACCATCTAGAAAACATACTGTTGTTACAGATTTTTTTATAAATCTTAACATTGTTTAAAGTAACAGAGCATCTAAGTGGAACATGAATTTAGCATTTGGCCAAGTTTGCTTGGGCAGTTGTAAAGAAAATCCAAACTCTTGGCACTCCCGCATTTATTTGCTTGCTGTACCTCCTATTGGGTAGGTTTGATCCAGAATCTAAACCAAAATGACAACAAAACCTGAACTTGCATTAGTAATGCTTTGGACTAGAACCTTTCTGCTCTGGGCTTCCAGTGTACTATGTATCTGCTACTCAGATTCACCATTAAATCAGAAACAACAGTAAAAATCTTCATATTTAGAGTTTGTCTCCAGGAATGGCTTAATCTCAGAATATAGATTTTTTTAAAATTATTATTTTTAAAAATAATTTTTATATAATTTTTTAAAATATAATTTTTT
>JAOEHY010047854.1:0-22369 GCA_025447955.1 Psilopsiagon aurifrons | reverse complement strand
GAAATTCTTTCCTGTAAGGGTGGTGAGGCACTGGAATGGGTTGCCCAGGGAAGTTGTGAATGCTCCATCCCTGGTGGCATTCAAGGCCAGGCTAGACATAGCCTTGGGTGACATGGTTTACTGTGAGGTGTCCCTGCCCATGGCGGGGAGGTTGGAGCTGGAAGATCTTAAGGTCCTTTCCAACTCTAACTGTTCTATGATTCTACGATTCTTGCTTGCCTCTGGCCAAGCATGCATTTGAATATTCAGGGTCTCTATAAAGGAATTAGAGAATGGGGTCATAATTGTTTTGATATTCTGTCACACTGAAAGACCAGGAAATCTAATTTTTCTTTGCCAGTTCTGTCATGATCACAAAGAAACACTGACTTAATCCTGTGGGCAAGTTCAGTCAGTGAACATCACATAGAAGTGTAAAGAACTTCTAAGCATTGAAGTATCACAGTTTTGAAGCACACTATTTCATAAACCAGAGAGCTCAGTATTTCCTTACCCTAGAACAATCTACATTGTTCTCACATTTTAAAATGTTAATACTTTACATTTACTTTAAGAAACAGTTACAAATTAGATTAAATGACAAATTTTAATCCATGATTTTCAACACTTTGTAGCACATAAAGCAGTAATTTACCCTGTCAAGCTCTCGCAACCGGGGATAATTGTTCTTCCATTCAGTCTCTAGATTGAAACGTGTGGCTGCAAAATCAGAAACAAGGCCTTAATATATTTTTTGTCTATATGCACTTCATTACTATCTTAGAAGTCCAGCTCCTAAAACGAATCTTGCTTATGACACACACTCCAAGAACATTAAGTGCCTCTGCAAATGAGCAAATTTTTTTGCTATGTTCTGATATTCTGTCTGCAAATTGCAGGATTCATGCACTGAAAAAATGTAGTGGAAATAGAGCTGTGCAACTTAAATCTCTGTACAAGGCAGTCCTGCCCTGACTGATCAGATGATAACTTTGTATATGAAGCCATTTCTGAATCTAGTGGAAGAATTTTTGTTTGCCCACAAAAAAACACTGAGTTTTTTTCTTCACACTTATTTACTCCTTTGGCTTTTAGAGCAAGTGGGTCCTCCATTCCACGAATTATTTTTTTTATGTGTTTTTGTAAAGATTAACATATAAAATACAACTGCCCAAGCATGCTGGCAGAATAGTATAATATACATACGGAAGACCTGTTTAACAGCAAGCTGCTATTTCACTTGGGTTTTGAAAAGACGTTTACCTTTAAAAGCATCTGCTTGCTGCTCCACAGACTCTCTCACCATTTTCCAAAAGCAGTCTGACACAGCAAGACTTAAATTCTTTGTTGTTACCTGGTGTGCCTTCAGCATACACGTCCTGTAAAGGAAGACAGCTAGAGGAAATTCTTCCATTCATTACCATGCTTTCTCTCCCCCATTTTCTCCTTGCAAGAAGAAAGCTTTGCTTTATATAGCAGTCAACAGCATGTCAATGTGCACCTAACCCAAAACCCAGTCTCTTCCTCCAAATTATTCAGTGACTAAACGGGGGAGGAAAGGGAGGGAACAACACACAAACTCGAATCCCAAAACACCCACCACAGATTTTTATTCTAAAGGGTGTAGTGCAGGTACTGCAGTCCCAGAGACCATGCAACTTACTTTCCTGAGAAATACAAGCCTGTGAAATCAAAACTTTGATCAACTGGCAGAACACAAATGCTAACCCTTTGAATATAACATTGCTGTCACACCAAACAACTGATATTTAGATGGACTAGAACTAATTTTTTGGTTGGATTCACGCTTGCCAGCTGTATCAAGTGCCTAGACCTTGCTGGGAACTTAGTTATTCAAGATCCAATGAAGAGATGCAGAAACCTCTGAAGAGAGGTGCAAAACTCCAGCAGAATCAATTGCTGCCTGAAAATGCCTATGTCTCCCCATTGACTTAGAGAAAGCATTAGGAAACCAGGCTCACCTGTTCACCTCAGCAAGATACTTCATTTAAGCAGATTAAATCACAAATAGTGTTCACAGTGCAGCCGTTTAATTTCAGCAAGAAAAACTGATGCTCGCATTTACCAACACAGGCTTATTTTAGTAAAAGGAATAAATAGCAACATACTTCAACAGCTTGGAATTTTGAAAAAATTCCTCTTCATACTCTTTAATAGATTCAATGCTTTCACTGCTGTTTCCTGGAGAAAGAAAAGAGTGCTGCAACAGTTCCATTTAGACAGTTTTTTCTGCTATTAAGGAGAAAATAAGGAGACCAAGAGCTCTCTTTACCTTTTCCAGTAACAACTGCAAAATAACCCAAAGCTTTCATTGGGAAGAGTTTGCCTTCAATTATTTGCTGGATCTATGAAAATAAAGGATTAATAAATTGTGGTTAACTATGCACAAAGACATTCTTTCCTTCATTGTAGTTTCAAAGCCAGATGTAGTTTTATCTATGCATAGAGTGCAATAGAGGCAGTTTGTTATGGGACTTTGATTTCTACAGGTATTTAAAAGAAAAAAAAAATTAAAAAGAATGGGGGGCGTAAACCAAATAAAGCGTAACACTGCAAACTGAAGTGAAGAAGCCTATCCCAGAATACCCTAAAGCATTCTCAGAAAATGGAACTTGCTCAGGTCACCTGCATGAAAGGAACCGGTATTATAGCAAGCTGTAGCCAGCTGTGATGGAAGCCATGTAACTGATCACTAAAAGCAAAGCCTGAGATTAAAACAACCACAATAAATAAAGAAATAGTGCTGAACACAGAAATAAGCGCTCAACACCAACCAGAACAGGCAGGCGAGGTCCAATATTTCTGACAGCATCTCAAATATTTTTCCACGTTATTTAAACCATCACAATATAAGAAAAATAGTTTCAACTCACCCTGCTGGGACTAGCCACATTTTTCTCAGCAAGATCAACTTTAGTCAACACAAAAATTGTCCTTTTTCCTTGAGGATCCATTTGGCTGACTAAGTCTGTGACAATACTGCGTTCTGCATCCACTGATCCATCTAAAACAAACAAAATCAATGCTGTATTTTAGGGACAATACAACCTAACAGGGAGTACTGAATACATAGTATGCATCAAGTAAGTTTCATGTTGCAACTTACAAAGAGTCAAATTACACTTACATTCATTTTTTGGATACATAAAATGAAAATCTGCTTTTTCCCACTATTATTAAAAAAAAAATTTGCAGTTTTACAAGTTTTGAACAAACACGAGCTCACTCAAAATATTAAACTCTATTATTGTCTGCTGCCTCCAAAACACTTTTGAAGAAATACTTTATTTTATTATCACCACTGTTTTTTTCAAATGATAAAAAACTCTCATCATAAAGTTGTTTTTTTGCCATGGATACCAAAGGTGCCTTAATTTATAAACATTCTGGTTTGTACACTACACAAATTATCACAAATGGGGGGGGGAAAAAATCAAATCAAGACAGTCCCCAGAGTAACCTAAGAATCACAATTAAAAAATAAAAAAGCCCATGTCAGTCCGTAAGCATCTAGACTCTTATTACCTTGAATACAAAGGATGATGGCATTAGGATTCTGCATGTAGGCCTTGCTGATGCTAAAGATAGTTTCCTTAGTATCTGGAGCCATACCTGATGTCACAGTCTTCAGTATGTATATGGAGATACATGTTTAAAGGAAAAAAGAAAACAGAAGTATGTAAAAAAAGAAAAACAACAGTTCATGTTCTCACCCTGTTTTCAAGATTTATTTTTTTTTAAATCTATTGCATACTTACACTAATGACTCCAGGTAAGTCAACCAATACCATTCTCTGCAAACCAGGACCTTTCACACTTAAGGAGATAGTCTGTGAAGTAAAATTGAAATTAAAGGTTCATACACTCACCTCCTTTGTATGTAGTTACTTATAAAAATATATAAAACTATCAAAGTGCACATCTATACACATAGCTTTAAACCAGCAACATCTTGCAATTTTAAAGGAAGTCCAATTGTATATGCACAGAACCGTGATACAAAACTGATTTTAACGGTCCAAATCCACTTTGTATAGTGCAAAAAATTAAGTATACACAAATTGGATTTACCAGTGTTTCATTTGAAGAATACTTACAAAAGATGCACACGTGCAGGTATTTGCCACTAAATATTTGCAAGTCTTACCTCAGTGCTAACAGTGCATCCTTCCTTCACACTGTTTCTCATTCTGATTTCTATTTCATTTCTCAAAGCTGCAAGCTGTTTTGAGAAACGAAAAATATTAAATATAGAAGTCTTTATAACAGTGACGGAAGAAAAATAAATGTAATTTAACAAGTTTACTGTGAATTAAGATCTCTCTTTACAGGTACTGTCTCAAATGCATGTTGAATAACTAAGTCAGGTAAATGGGTTGCTAAATGAGAGACTACCTGAAGAACATCACGTAATACAAAAATTTCTTGGCACAAGAGCTCCTTCTGTATTTTATGCACTTTAGCGTCAGCCAAAAACCACACTAAGAGATAATTTAATAATGAATATAATGCCTTGCCCCACTAAACTTATTTCACTCTAATTAAACATGGGCTAACATCTCACAAAGACACAAAATTTTTCAGAGAATTTCAGCCACTTCTTTATACTTACATCCTCTTCCTTGGTCAGATCAAATTCCCGAGAGCTGTCTTTGAATAAAGCCACATGGTGAGGACCTTCACTAAGGGTTACCTAAATGGTAAAAGCCTTATATCAGAAAATATGGCAAATCTAACACAGAGAAACATGAGACATAGACAGCATATGCACACTCCCCACTGGAGACGGACAACTATATATAATGTTTATTCAGCATGGTACTACTTACAGCAGAAACTACTACTCTGATAGTATATATGGATCGTATATAGGTCTGAACAGTTTTTCATTGATTGCATCAACTCACTTGCTTAGAAATTAATGCATATAATAAATCAATTATATGCATTAATTAATGCTTACATATATTTCAGTTAATGGCTTAATCAGAGGGAGAACAATATCAGCAAATACTGATTCAGAGATCATATTTCTTACCTTAACAGGGGAACGTGTCATCATCTCCCCAGACCCTCGAGGGAATATGCGGGCTTGGGCGATCATTTCTAACACACTGGTTTTTCCTGCACTTTGATCTCCAACCACCACCACCTTAAGTGAAAGTTTAAACAGACATTGGCTTTCAGCAGGACAATTCAGAAGTTTAGACAAAAGCTGACTAAAAAGATGTTAATCTGTAGCAACACTGGCTGTATGATGTTTGACAATAAATGTATTGGTTTAAACACTGAATCCTTAAAAAAATACTTTTAGTCATGCAAAAACTTGACTTGCTCTTAAGACAGCAGTCTACTGCCCTACAGACCTAAGCTGCCAGGCCACCTAATGACGAGAGGAAGTGCTTGCTGTTCTCTTGGCAGCCATTTCTTCTCTTCTTGCACAAAATCCTTTCAGCAGGTGAAACACTGAAGACTACTCATGGACTTTTAGCTGGAGAAGGCTGAATTCTGATGTAGTTGCTGTGATTTAACCATCTTATTGGCCTCCTATAGAAGCCATCAGTGCTACAGGTGGTTGTGCAAGCAGGAAGCATTCCTGGCTCTACCTTATACCAACAATTAAGCTAGCCAAACCCCTTTCTCATGCTCACCCTTCCAACAGCAGCACTACTGTGGGGAGGTTAGCCAGGCACCTTGCCTCCTCTGCTCCATGTGTGGGAAACAACAGTCATTTTATAATGCTGAGAAGGCTGAGGTGCCTGGTCCGAAACCACTTAAAAATAAAAGCTAAGCACAGCAGCAGTATCTGTAACTAGAGAGGGTTTTATCTATGAGCCAAGACACACTAAAAATAATTACATTGGTTATTCTCAAAATTTTCTTGCTGCATTTAAAATTGAGAGTCTATCTTATGCAAAAACTCTGGAGTTACAAGAAAATAGCCTAGAACTAGCTCTGGATTATTCTGGAATATAATTGTCATATTCAATTATAAGACTGGGGTTTCACTAAAAAAAACTTTAATTTTTTTATCTACTTACTCGAGGCAGGTGATCTTGAGTGTTGTAACTGGCATCGTAATCAGACAGGATGTCGAGTACCTCAGAATACATATCAATCAAGGATTTCTAGGGAAAAAAAATGTACAGAGAGAAAACACAAGCAATTAACAGAACAAAGACTGGTTTTCGGTCTACTTCGTGTGTATATTCTATAAATTCATCTGTAAAACTGTATTTATTTTCTCCTGATGGCTTGAAACCTAAACTGTCTATACTGAGCAGAGATCTCTGTTTTATGAAGTACAATACCAAGCAAAGCCACCCCTTCTCTTCTCCAGATGAAAATACTGCAGATGCATCTTGCTGAATAAGCAAAATGAGAGCTCTTATGTACGGTGTAACAGAACAAAAACGCTCAGACTTCAGTTTCCAAGTTAAGAAGCTAAACTGAGTTCCTTACATTAAACATCTACACTTGCATTTTCAGCTTGAACAGTAAGTGTTAATAAGGGTATAAACCTATCAAACTCATTCTGTACAAACAGGAACACCTTATCTTCCAGTTCAAAGAGGAAAGAGGAAGATCCATATCAGCCAGTGATGCAGATTGAGGCAGAAAGCATCCATTTTTAAAATGCTCAAGATGTTGGCAGACAAAAGCAAAAGAATACTTAATTCAATCTCCCTGGATCCATACAGGGCTGTTAAAAGATGTTTCCTAACCCTGTAACCATATTTCTACTGAACTCAGCAAGACCTATGACAAAACACTGCGTGTGTGAGAAGAGCTGGAAGTATTGCTATTAGAAAATACAGCGAAGCTACATCAAAAATCTAATCCACATTTCCCACTCAGGTAAGTTATTTAGTTAGATGTGGTAACCTCATTGTGCTCTTCAACTGAAGCCATTTCCAATAGTTAAAAAAAGTATAAAAGCCTTAGCATGCCAAAAAGTTAGCAAAGATAAAACAAATGTTAAAACTTGATCTCAAATTAACTACAGTTTAGAATAGCATCATGAAAAATCTGGCATAATTATATTTCACTGTTGAACTGTGACTCATAAGTACCTTTAACTTCCTCTGATGAATTCCCTTGTCATCTCTTTGCAGTACCAATTTTCTTAGTTCTTTGTTCTCCTTTTCTAATCGCTCAAGCATTCTTTGATATTTGAGCTATAAAACAATGGTACAAATATACTGTTGTAATTACAGAAACAGTGCACTCACATGAGCAAGTTCTTCACGCAAGTCTTTCAAAGCTATAGAAACCATTGTCACCACTGCAGTTTATTAAAAAAACCAAGATCATTAAGAGAAGAATGTTAGGCTTTTTTCCAGCAACACAACACCTTTGCTAAAAAAGTTTTAATAAGACCACAACGTTCAAATCTAGGGATACATAAATCAATCTTTAACCATCTTAAACAGGCGCCATTTTCAAAGGAGCTACAGATCTGCACTCAGACAGAAATTAGTGTCAGTGGGAACTGGCTGTTCAACCAAAAAGATTGCAGGGCTTCAATTTGAATTTGCAAGCTTAATTTAGACCCTTTCTTTACCATATATATATCTGAAGATGAGACATTAATAGAGTTCCAATATCTACTCTGAAAACTGTTTTCTATGATGTAACAATGTATTTGGCATGAGTGTACTTTTTAAAACACAGCAACTTTCAAGCTGTTATAAAAAAAATAAATGCCTTAAAACAATAAATATATAAAAATGTTACAACAATATTAAAAAAATCCTACCAATAGCTGTCATTGCTGTTCAGATTTTCTAGGTTTTGACTTACTTAAAAGGACATCACTTTGAACAGCACTGTCCTCTTTAGCTTCTTAAAGCGATTAAATGTTGTCTCAAATCCCAAACAGAAGGCAGAGAAAAAGCTTTCAAACTATCCACATCAATTTTCATGCTAAATAGTCCAATCATAGAAACAGCTGTAATTGAAAGAACTGCTTGCTGCTTCACAATACAGATATTCATTAGATTTTCATAGAAGAAAACAAAAACAATACTTTGCTACCCCTGAATGCCACAGAATGTTTCACCCCACATATCCTATATGAGTCTGGTTTTCCACCTGGGTCTCTGATGAGTCAGCAAATGCACTTAAAAGCTTCTTTACTAGAAATAACATTTCCTAAGATTAAGGAGTGAAAATATAACTCCTTAATAAGTAAACTAATTTCCTTTCTGCAACAAATGTGCCATTTAAACATATAAGCTATCACAGACATATTTAGCAGCACTGAAATTATGAAAAGAGAGTAGTAGAATGTTACGATTAAAATTAACATGAATAACAATTTAAAAACTGGAATCTCACCACTGTATTTATCTAACAAACACTCTTGGGCTAACTTTACATTTCAGGAATATACAGCACTAAAGGCAAGAAAGGTATTTAAGAGAAAGTAATATTACACATTTACCCTATTCTTCCACTCCCTCCTTGCATTCTGACAGTCATTGTCAGAGAAAGAATAGACTGGACTGACCTTTGGTTTGTGCCAGCAGTCAACTCCATATTGATAAGCTCAAAGCTTGAAAAAAGCACTGCATTTTTACCAAATCTCTTCAGGTGTGCTTTTGTCTAGTAAATCTCAGTCTGGTGCACATAAATCTCTTCTTAAGACATCAGTAACTCAGAAAAATTACCTGAGTACGTAAAAGTTCTTCTTGAAGTTGATCAATCTTCTCTTTGTCAGAAACCTACAAAGAAAAATAATGATGTCTACTATCTCATTGTTTAGTTTATTCAGTGCAAGAAACCAACTCACAGACTGGAAGCTTAATGCCAAGTAAGAAAATTGACTTTAAAAGCGAGTAAAATTCTTCAATTAGCATTTGAGATTTAACTCTGAGGGGAAGTTTGATCTGCAACAGGAAGTTCATATTAAGAAAAAGGAGTCTGAATTCAATACATGCAAATGCAAAAATTAACCCTTCAAGACGTAAAACTAGAAAAGCGGGCTTAGGGAAATGCAAACTCTACATGGTGCTCACAGCTTTCTGTCCACTGCCATAAATTTAATTTTTATGTCAAACCCAGAGGATCTTGCACGTTCATTAGGATGTAATCACTAAAACACCTGCTTGCTACAGAATACTTCCAGGTAAGTATTTGTTATTCCTGAATATTCAAAGGATTCTTATTTTGTATTTGTTTTTCTGAATTATAGTACTAAACATGCACGCACAACTTCATAAACTGTAGTTAGGATGGTCTTGAAGGGTTACTTTAAAATATTTTAATTATACTAAAAACTGGAAAAATTAGGATATTATAATACAAACATTTTGAGGTTCAAGGCATAAGTGTAGTAAGGTAAGGCAAGGCAATTAGAACCATTCTTACTTAAATATTCCCAAAATACGTTCATCAAGATACAGTAAGTTGTTCAAAACTTCTTTTAATAACAGAGGCAAAAGCATAAATGGTGCAATACAGTGCCATATGATGTAAATATTTACAAGCAACAGAAAATCTGATGGTTGACTAAATATTAAATTTAGAAAACTAATAATCTGAAAGAACAACACCGGTAAAAGCTTCAATATTTAAATGATGCTCATGTGACATTTACAACTCAAGTTAGCTTCACATCAGAAAGCATATTATCTATCATGCAGAGGACAGCTGTCATTTAGACAAATCAATTTAGATACTATAATTTCAATCCAATTGTTACACATTAAAAAAAACCCACAGTTATTCACAGTGATTTATATTATTTAGCTATTAAATCTGTAATACACAGGATTGTGTAGTCATGAGTACATGAAGAATTCACTTCATAGAAAGCAAACCAAGCTGACACTCCCATATATATCAATTATTTTCTTATTCACAAGCAACAAAGATGAAGTGCTGCAAACTGACTTCCTGTCCATTTCTGTTAATTACTTCAGTGATAGCAAAAGTGCCTCAGAAACAGGGTTAATTTAGCACATGGACAACTTGATGCATGCAGCCACAACTTGGTATATACAAAGAAGCATTTACATATACACACACCTTAAACACCTCAGACACACAGGGGAAAACAAAAATGGAAGGGCAGAGAGGATGGGGAGGAGAGTCAGAAGCAAGAAAATAAAGGAAAAAACAGGATACAGATTTTCAAAGCGGCTCGCATTTTCCTGCTCTCTGTTCTCAGGAGAGCTGTTCCTCAAAGTACTTCTGGGGCCCTGATGCATCTTTGAAGTACAAATTATAGACACATTACCTCTAACCACGAGTGCTTTTATGTATAGCTTTCCTTTGCTACATACAGTAAACAAAAATATTGCAGAACTACATGTTGCAAAATCTGAAGTATCTAGAATTATTTAGCATTAGATGATTAATTCTAACAAGGACAATTAGGTAAGTTCTGTCAAAAATAACAAACAGCTCTAGAATTATGTATATGCTCCAGCATTTGGTTCAGGTGCGCTCTGCATGTTAGTACATGCAGTAATTTGAACATGTAATTCATACTACTGCTAAAAATTTTTACGTTGCCAATAAAAGCTAAACTATTGTAACAACCTGAAGTGTTAAATCATGACTAATCTATAATTTCTATTCACAAAAAATCACAAAATCAAAATCAAAATGTCTCTATAGGCACATCAATATTCGTTTAATTCAGTTCAGTTTGGTTTGTACATCAAGATTCCTCCTTCTTTCCCCACTGCCACCATAGAGACTGATGAGAAAAGAAAACTCTAGGGCCCTTTATTAATCAAGGGTTCCTGCATAGAGATGTAGGTACGTCTTTAAGAAGATTACCAGAAGCTCCTCATGCACATTTTGCAGTGGTTGCTTTCCAACAACCTTTATCACACACTGTATAAAATAACCACGTGCCTCCGAAAATTCAGTACCTCTGATACCCCAGTTATTGGCTTTGTGTGTTTTCTAACCAGACTATAAAAATTCTAAATTGATCATTACGAAAAAACTACAATGATTTCCAATAATACAAACTAAAGTATCTAGGCCCAGACAAAATGCATGCAGTAAGCAGCTATGCACAGAGCAGCTATACAAGGCTAATGAATTATACTGCTAAATATTTATCAAAAGGTTGAGGAAAATAAAATTAAAAGAAGAATCAAAAGCAAACAGATACATTTTTGCTTTTAATAACCTCTCCTGACTCTGAGGCTGTTCTTACCATTATTTAATTTACAACTGAAGTAGATTGAATATCGAGTAATTAAATTAAAAATGGAAAACATGCAAGTAAATTGGGCAACAGAACTTCCAAGAACAGAAATGAAATTATCATGTTCTCCTGCAGACAGGCAAGCAAGCCACCTCAGTTAAAAAATAAACAAGGTTTGTTTATGTCCTGTCAGAAGGGCATGCGATGACTTTTTTCAAAGACACTAACACTTTCTTCCTCCATTGACAATTTGGATCAATGACTGGAATCTTGAAGTTATATTCTCATATCAAGATATTAAGCAAAACAGTTTTCAAACAAAACTGAGATCTGTTTCAATTTGTTTCAAGCAAAATTATTACTGTGACAAACAAGACACATTCCTCGCCATCAGGCATGTATGCCAAACAGCACATTTGAATGCTGAATTAACACTTTCTATATACAAGGACAGTTAGATTTCCAACACCCAGAAAACACAGAGTACCTGACTTGGAGGACATTTACAAAGACAGCCTTTACAGTTATGTCACAGCTTAGGAATTACAGAATTAGTTGCAAGAAAGCACTCACAAGGCAGAATTTCACTCAGAAACAAACGTAATAAGCTCATTTTTTCCAGATAGCATTTATTAGGCTGATACATTTTTATATATCGAATATTGTACTGTCTTTCCAGTAATTTTTACATCTTCACACATTTTATTATAAACTTCAAGCTACTATTCCATACTTCCACTCCCCCAATGAACTGCATATAATCTTTGTAATACAATGCCTTGATCCATAACTGGGGACAGAATACATGTTCTTTTAAATCCAGACGGAATATTACTTAATAAATTTTACAAATGAAATATGAGGAAAAACTGCCTTTCACCTTTTTTCTTGTTCGTTTGTTCTAATTAAAAGAAAGATTAAGAGATTGGCCAAGGATTGTAACTCTAAACCATAAAAAAACCTCTAAACCATAAAAAAACCCCAAAACATAGCAAGTGAGTAAAATATCTGAATTTATGAATGCTACTTTAGTTTCAGAGAACTGTGATTTCTTTTTTTGTTGACAGACTACAAAGCATGACAATTGCAGCTATGCAACTATGTCTAGAAGTTTAATTCACATCTGTGTTTCTCTTTCTGTGGGAGTTATCTTGAAATGCACAGAAAATAAAGCTCTGTATGCAGTGTTCAATTCCAAAGCTGTTGAAAAATATGAGTAATCAAAATATTTTCTGGGGGCACAGAAGCAGTGAAAGCAGCAATGTAGTTAAGAATTACAGATTGTAACAGATTAGGCAACTAGAATATTCCAATTTAGGAAGTTTTTCCAATTCATCTGAGTTGCATAACAATGAATAAACTGATCAGAGCTTAAACTAAGTAAAATTGCATGCAGACGTTCAACAGCTACAGCGTATCAGGATAAACTGTCCTTTAAGAGGGAAAACAGACAGAGGAATACCTTTGATAAATATATAGTAAAGACTGTTAATAACAGCAGTATTTAACTGTGCAAAAGTGCTTCTAAGGAGCTGCTGTAATTTTCAGGCCTGGTAACAGTCCAAAGCAGGAAAAAATGTTCTCAGAAATATATTGTCTGTAAATAATTATACTCTTAAAAACAGAGCTACTGTAAGTAAGCAACAGAAGACACTTGACGTTCATTCATATACTTTCTTTAAATGCATTTTTAATGTAGGTACTTCAAATAATAGTTTCTATAGAGGCAGAGAACATAAATTCAAAGTGATACAAAGTACGTGTTCTCCTTTTAACACCTTGCTTTAAATACAACTTGGTTAAACTCAAACAGGACTACACATCTGTAGTGAAGCTGGCTGTAATAATTATTTGAGACCATGATTTAATTAGTTAGATTTTTCTAGCTCAAATGCAGGAGGCTGAAGTATCTGATTAGTGTGAATACCGTACACATTTTCCCTTAAGCCATCACCTTTCGCTTCTGCTGGGAAGAGCCCATGTTATATTGGCCACCGGCTCTGCGCACTTCCTCTTCATGCTGCTGGATTTGTTGTTGTAACAGTATGAGTTCACCAAGCAGGCCCTGCCACAAGTTTACAGTAAAAAGGAGAGGAATAATTTGGGGTGTAAGGAGAACAAAGTTAAATCAAAGGGCATGACAAAGACAAATGAAAACCAGGTATGAATGGGTCAGTTCAAACAAAAGTGAAATTTTGTTAGCAAGATCGCTTGCTAGCCAGCTGGGTGTGGATACAGTCAGCAAAACCATGCGTTCTGCAAATCCAGGTAGAACAAAACTATAAACACTTAGCTATATTTTACAATTATATTCAACTTCAACTAAGCAGCTAAATCATAAGTTCAACTATCCTGGTTTTAAGCTATTCTCTGAGGTTTCAGAATTTTATTTCAATTATTCATGCCAAAAATTCTCAGCAGTTTTTCACAACTTAACCATGTACGTATTTAAATAATGTGTTTTGGATATTCCCCACAAAGCTGAGCACAACAGCTAATATGCTCAATTTTGTCAGCAACAGAAAAGTTCATATTTAATTCTTATTCCCAGCAACACAGGCAGTTTATAGAAAGATGAGTTTGCCTCCTACTTCACTTTCTCAAACTAGAAAAGCAAAGTTGTTTCTCAAGCATAAAGAAAAAGCTCCCCCTCTACTTCTGTAACACTGCAGTTTAAATTCATGCTGTCACAATACTTCCTGATCATTCCAAAGTCCCTGAAGCATAATGCTTACTCATGTACTTCAGCCTTTCTATCAATCTTTTCTCCATCCATACCAAATACCCTTGTAATGATAAACTGTCTTTCAAAATTAGAGATACTATGCCAGCAGCTACCAGAACTTTAGGTACAATTTATTTCAGAGAATGTAGACAAGTATTAATGAATTATTTAAAAAAAGCTATTTAAAAAAAAATATTCAATCATCTTCAAAGAAAACACTTGGGGAAATGCAAGGTTTCAAAAATGCACTTCAGGAATCAAAACAAACCTTGAAATAGAACTTTGGTGTAAAAATTCAAGACACAAAAAAAAAAAAGAATTCAGTTACACATCTGTTGCATGGAATACACAGGCATGTACACATAAGGATAAACACCAGAGAGAATGGATTGAAGAAGAGAGACAATCAAATGAACAAATATGAACACCTGTTAAATACTGATTTTGTGTAATATTTCAAGAATAGAAAAATCTTCACATTTGTATTTCACTGAATCACTTTAAGATTTAATAAATTTCTATACTGCCAGACTAGCAAACGTATTACATCTATGCCAAGAACTCAGCCAAAAGATTTAATTCCTATACAGCAGCAAGGAGAGCTCACTGTTACATTCAGTATTAGAGAAGGAATAATAATCTTTTGCCATTTTGCACAAGGAAACTTTCAATATGACCTGAGAAGAGTTCCTTTAAAAATTATGTTATGAGTCAAGAAAACAGAAGAAAACACACTGAACAAAGCCTTCCATGAAGGCCTTTTAGCATTTAAACAGGAACTGTAACAAATATTTGAAGTCACCAAATCTAACTATCTAATGTGCAATTAATAAAATACTACAGTAAGAAATACAGTAGAGAGGCTTCTTAGTAACACTTTCTTCTTTGAATATATCAGTCAATGATCTTATTCACTCTGTTTTCTATTTCTTACTCTACAGGTTAGAATTTAAAAAAAAATACAAAATTGAAGAAATAGAAAGAACCTTAAATAACACAGAACTATATACACAACAATCAGGCTGGTATGAACCAGGACACAAACAAAAACGTTTGATTTTGGCTCTCTGTCTCTCACTGGACACTACCACTGTTTCCTCCCTCAGAGAAGTAATCACTCCAGTGTAAAACTGCATTTACTTCAAAGAATTTTATCTAGACAAATAAATCAATGGGATTTCAAAACCCCAGTTGTTTACAAACTTCATATTACTATTTTTGTTACCAAAGAAACAATGTGAAGAGAGTAACAACAGCTGACAAACACAGTGGCATAAATCCTGGAAGTCATCAGAGAATCCGGCTGCACAATAAAGGCAAAACAATCACTGATACTGTTACTGCATATGCTTAAAAAAAAAAAAACCAAAACTAAACAAAAACCAAAACAAACTACACAAAAACAAACTGACCTATAAATCCCGCAACAAAACCCAAAACATTCACTTACATTAGAAGCTAATAGGCTGTATTTCAGTTGAGTATGACTACCTCTTCAGTTTAAAACTCTTGTGACTAAAGTATTTGTGTTGCATTTTCACAAGCAACCAAAGCCCTCTCTTTTTGCATATGCTGACTCTTCCCACTTTTTTCCCCAGTAGCTGCAGTGTGACTGTTCAGAAGAAAACCTAAGCCACAATAAGTTCTTGCAGGGAAAATAATTAAATTTTGAGGGATGTACAGGAGTGAAAATGATGAGGAAGGTAAAGAGATCAATTTCTAAGAATCTGAATAAATGTTACAATTTTATCCAGAGTGCCTACAAAACTGGGAATTAAGTCAGGAATACAACAGTGCTATGAATAGAAAAAAGAAAATTATGGAAACTTTATTGCGTAACATGCAAACAGAATGAATCAAATGAGAATGTTAAAAAAAATTTAAAAAAAAAAATCCAATTCAAGGAATTCTTCTTCTTCAAAAAAACAACTTCAAAAGTTTCTTTTCCACCCTCTAGCAGTAGCTGTAGTGAAGAACTGCAGAATTACTGCGCTGCTTACACTGACTGAAGGTGACCCTGGGCTCGCTGAGCGAGGCAGTCTACACACTGCCAAATCCTCAACAGCGGATTCAGGTTCAAGGCATGAAATTTTATCAAAGCACGAAAGGCAGAAAAAGGATTGTGTGGTTGGCTTTGCATTATTTATTTAGCTGACTTCTAATTCCCAAATCAATACTAGAGTCCTATTTTTCACACACACTTCATCACAGCTATAACCACTATTTTATTTATATATAAAATATGTATTTTAATTGGGCTAGACTTTGGAATTTGTTTGCTTTAATAGGAAGCTGAAATTGTTGAGGAAATTGTTTTGGAGACAGACAATATTGCAAGGTAATTTTCTAAGAAGTTAACATTGCCATTTGAAATGCAAGCCTGAACTAGCCTTCCCATACAATAAAATATTTCACTACACTATAGCTTTTATAACCAGCCTTTCTAATTTAATTATTTTCAAAAAATTGGGCTTTTTTTATTAAATAAGATTATAAGATAAATACATTAGATGGCAAGAAGCAGTACAGCCTGATTCAGTGTCTGGGACAACGTTCACTCTCTCAAAGTTATCTTCCCAACTTACTGGTTTCTCACTCATTCTAGAGGAAGTTTTAGAGACCCATCTGAGGACCATGGCAAATAACAGTTCTACAGAACATTCCTTCAAAGAGGAATTCCTAGATACCTTTACCAGTTACTCGTCTTTTCCACAACTGAACAAAGAAAACCTGCTCATCAGACACATTTAATACCATGCTACAGCACTTTATATATCCATACAGTCACAACTCTTAAACTAGCATTAGTTGGCAGTGGAAAGCATTGAATGAAAAAAGGCCATCTAACCTATTGTCTTGAAAATAATAATTTTCCTTGCCAATAAACTGATTATGCTTTGCTATGTGCCTTGTGTGAAATGTTATGACCAAAATCAATCATATTAATTAGCAAATCAACACTTCCAGCATAACATATGGGATATAATTAGAATAGCAAAAATTAATATATCAGACTAAATTTTCTAAAACATACTGCCTTATTGTGCTGGTATTTTCCATCCCACAGCCAAAGTTTTGTTGACAACATTCAAGGGCAGTTGTCACTGCATCAAAACCAGCCCCATAATAAGTAATAGTGATATTTCTGGTATTCAGTAAAAATCTCAGTTAGTTTAGTTTTCAAAGACAATAAACTAAGATGGCCACTTCTTCACAAATCAATAGTAAAGTATTTCTTACGTTTTAAACTCTGAAACCTGTACTAAGCAATCACTAAGGGGAAAATAAAATAATATATGTAGACAGTTTACTGAAAAAGGGGAAACAAAAAGCCAAGTTAATTCTCATAATTGTTCTAAAGGGAAAAAAGCAGTTACAAGTGAGCATTATAGAGATTTCACTACATAATGCCATGCAGAATTAATGTAGAATAAACGTATACATGCCTGCATATATAGAAATGTCTTTCATGTAAAAGCCTGAGTTACAGTTCAGACACTTTCAACTGTAAAAATAATTACAAATTCCCCAGCATATATTTTCTTCAATTTGTAAAAAGAAATTTTAAAAATACACAGAGGAAAAATGAAAGGCCTTTAAACAAAGCAATATTACAATTTAGGAATTTAATAGAAATACGATCAATTAAAAAAATTAAACTTCCCCTTCTTATCAAAATACAGTAGCATATTTTTCCAAAATAGAATAACAAAAATGTGATGTATGCTCTACCTAACTGAAGAAAGTAAAAAGACAAACTGTTTGAAGAAACCTAAATTCTTTATAAAGGCAGAAATCCTTAAGTAAGAATCACAACTGTGAAAATGTCAACAACAAGGGTGAAAGCAGAGATGTCTGAAAATAGCTATAGAAGCCTACATCAACTTCAGTAATAAGCTATAAGCTCAAGTGCCACTGAGAATATGCCCAGAAAAACTGCAGATGCACAGAAAATACCCAAAATTGCATTCTTATTACAAAGCAGTTTTCTGAAGAATGTAATTCCTACAGATTTTTATGACTGCCTTTTATTTAACTTACACCAAAACATTCATTATCATTGCACTCTTAACATATTAAAACCAACAACGTATACTCAACTCATTTTGAATGATAAATGCTATTCAGGCTGCTTCAAATAAACATCCACAACTAGCTACTGAAGCACTTTTAAAAAAAATTACCTTTAGTCAAGGCATTTTTAGTTTCAAAAGAGAGTAATTACCTTCTTGAACTGTTTGTCATTGTCATATCCCTGGTCAGTAGCTCTGAATGCTGTTTCCCCTGGAGAACCTAGGACATAATTACAGAAACTGATTATAATATGCAAAAGGTACTTAAAAATTCTCAAACAACACCTACTATAATATTGAAGTCTCAACCCTTATGCATTATTAATTCAATAATCTTTGACGTTCCTATAAAAAAGATTCATCTTAAAAACTGCAAAACAAATTGTTTAAAACTTGTGAAAATTTTGTATCATGTTTGTGACTCAGGTTAGTCTAAGTTCTGAAATAATTTCAAAATTAATTAGTTCCAATAAACACGAATGGATAACACAAATTCTCTTGGCATTACTGTAATGAGAGAAAAAAAGAATATTCTTTTTATTGTAATGACAGATATTTTCAAAAACAAGCTTCTGGAAAATGCCTGAAATAAAAAGCCTCTGCTAATGACTGTGACAGAGAAGTAACAACTATTAATTTATTTATTCTCGCAGGAAGGATCTAAGTATTTCTAAAATAGTTGGAAAGTATTTGTAAATCAATATTAAACTGCTGCAAATATTTGTGTTTACATTGATATTCACTCATCTTAGTATAGTAGGGTTTTAAGTTTGCTTTAGAGAGGCAGGTTAAGGGCAGTAAAAAGGGCATTTACACACCTAACAACAGAAGTAGATCAGAAGCTTCTATGACTTCACTAACCAAATTGTAACCTGTGAAAAATCAGCAGAAGAGGGGAAATAAAAATTATAAATACAAACCAAAATGCAAAAAGAGATGAGGGATCTTTGTTTCATTTGGAGGACCACACAACCATAAATGGCAACTATGCCCATGGGAAAAGAGTAACAAATAACAGGTGACATCTCACACCACCAGTCAGTAACACCACGATTTTAAACGGCCAAAATACATAGGAGATTGTAACCTACTTGTCACTGTCTTGAGTTTGATCCCTACTTAGGCGCTTGCTGAGTTTGTAAGATTAATAAACTAGTTCCACTATTCACAGTATTTTAAGAAAATGAAAATACACACTGATATGGAAATATTTTTGAAGACACTAAGAGCACTGACTGTAACACCTCACAGACATAATCTTTTACAAATACAGTAATTCTTAATTATTACGGTATACAGGAATATATATTAAGGAATAATCATGGTTTATATTACAAGATGACTGGGTGAAATTTTGAGTTTTGGGGTCATCAGCAAGTCAGAGATGATGATTACATTTTTAAGGTGCATTAGACACAGGTACAGACATTTCCAAAAAGCTCATCAACCAGAAATGTCTTACTGAAGTCATCCAAAACTATTAAGCCTGATGGAAAGTATCAGTCAATCCAAAAGAACATCTTTGTTACAAATCTCTTATTTTACATGCTTGTAACCTTAAGAACCATCATTCTTAATAATCTAGCTCTTTTCTCCTCTAACAGCTGTGGTAATGTTATCATCAGTGTCACTTTTACCTTCTCCAATTTCCAGCTGGACATGCCCAGCTCATTTTTATGACTCACTAAAGCAATCTAGCTTTCAATCTGTTTAGTTGAACAAGAATTTTACTTTTCTATTCAATTTTGTATTTTCGTTCTCTTTGCTACTAGAATTCTTGCTTTTAAAAATACGCTACACTTACCTGTGTCCAATAACACTTTCACACGAGATATTCAATGAAAAGTCATGCATTTTCAGGATCCGCTTTCTTTTAGTGTCTAAGGACATATCTGTAACCTCATCTTGTAACAGCTTATGTTTCCAAAATTAAAACTAAGCTGAAAAATTGTTCTCACCAGGAGAAAAAAATCCTTTCAGTGAAGTGAAGCTCTCTCCAATCTTGTCAAAGTCAGGCAAAAGTTTGGCAAGGTCGTCTGCATCAGGAAGGGCTTTGATAAGTTTTTCTAGGAAAACAGTAAAACAGTTAATGAGTAAGAATTTTTCCCCTACTACTTCTGTGAAGAAAAATGGTTTATGCTATAAAACCTAGCTGATTTTTAATTTGTTTATTTTTTCAGTAATGCACCTCCCCTCACTAGTGTTGGGAAAGGTTATCAGATCCAAAAAAAACAATTGCTTTTTTAGACTTTGAACTTCCTGGTATGCTGGTTGCTTCAGGTAGTTTAAAATTGCCTAAAACTTATTGCTGCATTTCACCAACACATTCTGTGTTATTCTCTCACACATTTTTAGACGATTTTTTAAAATTACACAAAACTGTAGCTAAGCTCACCTCTTATATATTTTAAGAAAAGCTTATTTTTCAATTTCATAAATAAGTCAATTTTGCAATCCTTAAAAAAACCTCAAAACTTATTAGCTTAAAAGTACTGTAAAAATGTAGCAGCCTCTAGCAATAAAACCAAGAAAATATTTGTCAGTCATTCAATCTCTGCATTTATCTATGCAATGCTCATACGTGAAGTAAAATCTTAAGCTTTTTTTTTTTTTTTGGAAGACCACACCTTACAACCCTGCATATATAAGTAACTCAGTCCTTGTTTTTCAGATTTCTATCTTTGACCCGAAAATATCAATAAACCTACTGTAATCAGAAGGTTCAGAAAAAGTCTATATTTACAGTTTTCTTTTCTCCTGCATCTTCAAGATAATTTTGTAGATAGGTAGGTTCACTATTGTGTATTTTCAGTTGGTCTTTTATTCACACATATCTTTTACTTATCTGCTTATATTTTATACTTGTGTCATAGGTACAGGAAGAACAAACTTTACGCATACTACCAAAACCTGTGCAAGTCCCCTTGATCATGCTGCAACTCTTCTTTCAATAATAGGATTATATGGCCCTATGAAAGGACCAAGAACATTCTCAAATAAAAGGGCAAATTATGGATCATCAATGCTAAATAACACTTAATTTCTTCTTAAAAACACATTGACACAAATACCTTGGTAAAATACATACCAAACTCTAACAATACAAGTTCACTCAAATTAAAGCTATAAAGATAGCTACTGGAGAGAGGCACTGAAGACCTTGCACCCTTAAGTTTTACATGCGCTAGTCCTTATATAGAGTAACATTTTAGCTTTTGTGATACCAAAGTCAATATGCTCATCAAGCTCCCAAATGAAGTCAGGAACAATCCACTTATATTCATCAAGATCTGGCATCATGTCCTTCCACTGATCATATGTCTAATACAAAAAAGAAAAAAGAATATAGAAGAAATAGAAAAATAAATGTATAGAGAAGCATATAAGAAGTCTATTGAAAAGTAATAGCTACATATAGAACATACTAACCCACCACCTTTCAGCTATGAATAATGCTACTTGGATCTTTTAAAATCTATACTAGGTCTCTATGCAACCTTTAATATTTTTACTATTCCCCAAATTCACTCATCTTTATTGTCATTAGTTAACCAAACAATGAGATCTTGTATTTTTTGGTATTTACCAAGAAATATTACTTTGAAGCATATAATAACAACAAAGACAAAACACATAAAATAGCATAACAGGTAAATACCTTCTTAGCTGTATAACCACCACCTACAGCAGATCCCAATATAAGATAGCGAACTTTGAGAAGTCTTGACGCTAGTCTAGCTAGCCAAAAGTTCCTGTGGAACTGGTATCCATGTTTTACATTTAAAAGTTTTGTTTTGCTTAGCGGAAGACGATTAAGAGAAGAGAACAGCTTAATGGATATCCTTAATGGACGTCTTTGAAATTTTGAACTTGGATAGTAGAGATGATGTATACTTCGGGAAACAAGATGCAAGTTTTGAAGCGGTGATTTTCTTTTTATTCCATAGTTGCTATTTGCAAGACTCCGGCAGATGACACTACAAGAAAGAAACAAAAACTCTAAGCAACATATTTCCTCAAAACACCATTAACTCAATAACCTCTTTAGAAGCAATTCACATTACATTTTAGCTGGTTACAGATAAATTAGAGCATCATTATGAATGTACAACTTTCAGCTACTACTGATACACTACCACGAAAATAAAAAGCTGATGCTTACACCATAGGATCATAGAATAGTTAGGGTTAGAAAGGACCTTAAGATCACCTAGTTTCAAACCCCCCGCCATGGGCAGCAACACCTCCCATTAGACCATGTCACCCAAGGCTCTGTCTAACCTGGTCTTGAACACTGCCAGGGATGAAGCATTCACAGCTTCCTTGGGCAACGCATTCCAGTGCCTCACCACCCTTACAGTAAAGAATTTCTTCCTCATATCCAATCTAAACTTCCCCTGT
>JAOEHY010047849.1:0-11735 GCA_025447955.1 Psilopsiagon aurifrons | reverse complement strand
GGCCAAAAGTCAAAACCACAGCACTGCACCAGCTACCAAGAAGGAGAAAAATGACTGCTACTGCTGAACCCAGGACAAACAGGAAGGGTGTTCTTTCCCCAACTCCAAATAATTAAGGGGAGCTTGAGCTCTGTTAAGGTAGTAAACCAATTGAATTTACGATTCCCTCTTTTCACATTTATTAAATAGTATCACACACAATGCACAATCCTATAGTATATTAGATGTAAGAAAACATGACTCTTTCAGTAATTTCAGTGACTTTTTCCCATATACAGTTTAATGAAGCAAATTGAGGGAAAAAACAGCTTTAGAATACAGCAACAATAACGTACACTTAAATGTATTTCTGACATGCCAAACAATTATTCCTGTATTTTAAAACCAGAGTTTTCTTAAGAAAATATATTGAATAAATTGGCATGAGGTTGTTTCAAAAGTTGTAGACTTGACACTGTTCTCAAGGATTAGAAATGCTATTTCCTTCAGGGGATTCAGAACTGTGTTAGATAATGTTGTAGATCTATCTGCTCATCTAAATCAGATGTAGCAGAGGCGGGATGGTAGAAGAACAATGAGGGAATATTTCAAGAGAATTTGGGAACTTCTGATGCAAATGAAAACAGACTACTCAAAGAGGCTAATTAAAAGTTCTTAGTAGAGGCATCCCATGAGGTATGCCATGAGGCATGAGCTTGGAATCATAATTTTGTTGGTTATCAAGTTATACAGTCTTATAGTTGGCTTAAGATATACCCTTGACAGCTCTCCTTTTAAGCATTTTCAT
Organism: Psilopsiagon aurifrons; assembly: GCA_025447955.1. Lineage (NCBI taxonomy): Eukaryota > Metazoa > Chordata > Aves > Psittaciformes > Psittacidae > Psilopsiagon > Psilopsiagon aurifrons. The sequence goes on along the minus strand of JAOEHY010047849.1, from coordinate 10,948 downwards.
TTGTCCTTTTTAATACTTTTGATAAGAAAAGAATTTCTTTAACAATATTTTTAGAATTGCTCCTTAATTTGACTCATTTAACGAAGCCTGAAGCTACACACATAAACGATCAAAGACATGGTCCTAGGTGAAATCACATTTTGTTTATTCTGTCTCTAGGGCTTTTATAAAAAAAAAGTCCATCAATCAAAACACTGCATTCCTCTTTTTAGTTTAATCCGGACTACACTTATTTTCTTGTCCTTCTTTTATCATTCAAATTGGTATAACATCTGCATTTAATATTTTATAAAAAAAAAAAAGTATTTGGTTATATACTATAGTTAAAACTTGTTAAAATTGGCAGGTGTAGTTTATATAAAAATTAAAGCTCCTTTTTATAAAGTATAATCATGACATCATAACATCTTGAATGTATCAAGAATATGTCATGTGGAACAAAGAAGAGGAATGTATGTATAAGGTATCTGACAGGTTGTTTTCTCTAATTTCAATGTAGTCATCTTTTGTCTCATTTTAATTAGGTTTATCCTGAATCTTGAAAGACAGATTTTACTGTTCATAGTACATTTGAGTTGCACTGAGTTTCACAAACGTGATTGTGACTCAAATGAAAATGTTATCCTGTACATACATAAGTTGTCAATGAGTGTAGGTAGTCAAAGAGTTAGGTGACAAAGAGTAGCTATCACTAGCTCACAATCAAAATGGAAGAATGATTCCAGTGGCATTTCACAAAGGTTTTCTTTCCATATTATATTCCTATACAACAAAGAATAACAAGCAATAATAAAAAAGTGCTATGTAATATGGAATTCATACAGTATGAGATGGCTATTTCTTACTGTTGAAAGAAAGACAAATACCATGACCCCAAAGCCAAAACAGTTGGGTATCTACCCACACACCACTCAAAAAAGTAGAAATTGGGTTTATTCAATCTGAAAAGAAAACAGTGGGGAGATACGTGCAGAGAGAATAGTGGAACTTCAAATGTGTGTATGCTGGCTGTAAGAAGGGAGGAAATTCACAGTTTTCTAAATTGGTCATTTTTTTTCACACACAGCTCAGTCTCATTCTAACCATGAGGAGATTACTCATAATGGAAGTTTCCAATCATCTTGAATATCAAAACATGGGATCTAATTTTTAAGTATTAAACGATGTCGATTTCTGGTAAGAGTCTGATGATTTAATTTGTATTGCCAATTTGTACTGATTATAAGGACAGGAGAAAAAACAATTTCCTTCCTTGTTTAGAGAACTATAAAAAAAGAGAAGTGACTCAGGAAGGCGCATTAAAGCACACTTGTTTATTCTGTGCATGAAGAATACTTTCAGAATAATGCTTTTCTACTTACCTTTCAGGCCAATTTTGAACAGATCATATAAAATGCTGAAAAGCATTTCTGGCTTTCAGTGTAGCTGATACTGTACATAGTGATCAGCTCTTAGATTAGAAATAAACTTATACTTGTTCCATGAGTGTATATGCCCTGTAACCTTCTGAATACTTGATGACCTCATGGTGCAACAAAATTACTAAGACTCATGAGTGAAACACAATCTCATGTAAAATATATATGTCATAAACTGTAATTTACAGTGGATGGTAATATACATAGTGCTTCTGAAGTTCCCTTGTTTCAGCTATCATAATAGTTTGTTTAATACCAACAGCTAGCCTATACTCAAAAGAAGGTTTATAATAAGAAATCTATGTTGTGCTCAGTTCTTTTCATCCACTTCTGTGCTTTTGAGAAATACAGGAAGACCTACAAATTTCTTCCACATTGAGAGCAAGGAAACCTCAAGAATTTCACTTGCTCTAAATTCCAAATTGAAGACAGTTTAATTCATAATATACGATTATATTCCATAATAAGCAAAATGATCACATTATCCAGAAATCAATCATAAAATTAATTTTAAATATTAGTGGTAAACCTAAAATGCCACAATTGCTTGCTCAGTAGGCATTAATGCAATAGTTTATTTGCACACAGATGTTAGCAACTTAAACAACAGAGAAAAGTAATTTTTTACATACATTATAATAAATTTCTGAAAGCATTATTGGAAGTGTACAATCAGTTGGCAACAACAAAATATATGGTTTCCTTGCTGAATGAGAGTTAATTCATGTGGAATTTATTCATGTCAATCAGAATAATCTACATTAAGATGTATCATGTATATATATCAAAAAATGCTATGTAATATGGCCTGAGGAAAAAAGGAAGAACTGAAACATTCTCGCATGGTTGATTTTCCAAAGCCGCACAGCGAATGATTGCTTGTTCCGTTCCTGCTTTGGATAGCTGGAGTACCTTGTAAACTTTGTGCACAACTATGCATAAACCTAAATGCTTATGGATGTTACTGTATCAAAAGAAAAAAATATCCTTGTCATATTTAGGACATAGTTACCTAGATTTTTCTTAGTCTCTAAATAGTAACTGATCTACACAGCCTCGCCTTCACTTCTACCTTTCCTTTTTGTTCCACTTCCTCTTCCACCACTGCAATGAAAAACCATTTTTCAAATACATTTTCTTCTTTTTAAAGAGCTGAAGATAAGAAAACATTATCTATGCAAACTTCCATGAGATAAAAATGACATTTTATCTTAATATTATATTTCATCTTGTGTGATCTAAGCTAAAAGCAGATCCACAATATCTTTCTAAGAAAACTGTTTCAAATTCAGATGCCTAAATATATTTGCCTGCAGCAGCCGAAGAAAAAGTAGGAACACATAGGCCAAATAGAATAGTATTAGATGCCAATTTATGAGTAAATATGTAAAGACCAGTGTTGCCTGAATAAAGTGTTCAACTCAGTGAGTACACACATGCATTTTAGGATGTGCTGAACAGTTCTCTTGATTCTGATGACTTTACTGCTTAGGACCAATTATAATTTGTATGAAGTAATCTAAAAACCAGGAGGATGCTGTAGACATCTGAATGTCTTAATCTGGGGCTGAATTGCTCCCTGAATATTACTGACTACTTACAGTGGAGTATGTAACTACAAAGCATAACAGTATTATCCATGACTGTTTGCATAAAAGAACTGTTGACGACAACAAATTAAAAAAGCACAACAGCTGAAAATGCACATATGAAACTACTGTGATAAAGCTTCACCAACACTTGAAGTAATACATTTTGCTAATCTGAAATCTGTGCATTACCAAATGAACTATAAACTGACTCTTCTTGCTATTCAGAGAACAATTAAAGATGTTTCGGAAAACATATATTCTTCACAACATTTAAAATTGCCTCAAAGCATGAAAAAAATAAATGCATAGATAGTGAATTTATACTTTAATTGGCCATTATTTCTTGATTATTTTCAAGTCATAAAAGAAACTGTATGAGTGATATTTGAAAATTATTTGAGAAGAGCATAACAGTACAATTGGTTTCAACTTTCAGAATGTGCTACCATTTCCATATGGTAATACGAAGGTAAGTTGGGAAGATACGCAGATGAAGTTTACAAATTCATGTGGTAATAACCAATACGTGTTTTAGAGTAATTTTCCATTTCACATACTACCTATCATCAGCAAAATGCATTTATGCAATTAACTGTTGAAACTTTCTACAAACCAATTCAAGTTCAGTACTGTATTTTTTACACAGAAACGTGAATTGACTGAGTCATGTTCTTAACAGATAGCAATCTGTGTAGCCTTGAAAGTGTTTTCTGTGGATTAGCAACTGTTTCTTTATATTAGGTAAGGTTTTCTTGTGTGATTTTCTTTGTTTCAAGAAACACTAAGACAGTGAGTCTTAGAGACCTTTGATCACTAGCCATTGCTTATACTTTTTCTTCAGTAGCTAAAATATTTTATATTCTGTCTTACAGCCATGAATCTTACCTTCAGTGTGTCAGATATTTAAAATATTAATTAAAGATATTTGAAAAAAGTAAGGGATATTTTTAGCATAATTTGTTGAAAGACATTGAAAATAGGAGAACTGGAATTTGTGGGGTTTTTTTTTCTATACATTATTTCTCAGACAACCATTTCTGCTTGTTTTCATATAGGTAATAAAATTATGCAGAGACAGCAATGTTTCGTGAAAAATATAAAAAGTTAAAAATTCATTTTAGAGTTGTTGTGGTTTAAACAGAGCTGGCAACTAGGTACCACACAGCCAGTCACCCATTCCCATTGCCTTCTCTACCCCTGTACAGGACGGGGAGGAGATCAGAAAGAATGTAAAACCCATGGGTTGAGATAAGAACAGTTTAACAGTTGAAATTAAGTAAAATATGCTGATAATAGAAGTAATACCAACAGTAACAATACTGCAAATAATAGGTAACAATAAAAAGGGCAAAATTAAAATTCAGAAAACACAAGTGATTCACAATAGAATTGCTCACTACCCACCTACCAATGCCTAGCCTGTCCCCACGCAGCAGTCTGCCTCTTCTGGCCAACTAACTCCCTCCAGTGTATATACTAAGCGTGATGTTCTGTGGTATGGAATAACCCTTTGGCTAGTTTGGGTCAGGTGTCCTGCCTCTGCTTCCTCCCAGCATCTTGCGCCCCTCCTCACTGGCAGAGCCTGAGAGACTGAGAAGTCCTTGATCTGTGTAAGCATTACTTAGCAACAACTAAAACATCAGCATGCTATCGGCATTGTTCTCAGACTGAATTCAAAACAAAGTACTGCATTAGCCATCAGAAGAAAAATAACTCTATCACATATGGAGCAAGGACAGAAGCAAGTGTTAGAATATATTGCAAATTCCCATAGAGATAGCAAATTATATGTTTGGGTCAGCATGTGCTGCTTGAGATGTTAATATTTTAAGTATGCCAATTTTGTTCTAACTGCAATTCAAGACATCAATATCTTCACTCTAAACCTTTAACTATTTTATCCATTTCAATTTTTGCCAGTAAAATTTAGACATAGAATTTAACTGCATACTCCTGCCTATTTTAGAACAAAAGTAGAGGTTTGACAGCAGGTGAGCGTGCATCTGTAACAAGCATGAGAGATGGCAATTCCTTTAAATTCTACTGAACAGTACTATTACTAGTGATGACAATGGCAGTAACACTAATAATATGTAGTTCACCAAATGTACACTCAGATCCTTTGAGAGACAATCCAGGAATAATCTCATAATTAACTGCTGTTTTCACATGTGCCTTGGCCTCCTCTTCTTCTATTGATAAGGCTTTTTAGTCATTGTGCACAAACACACTCTCCCAACCCCCAAACATACTGGTGCAATGTTCATTAATCTGTAATGCTCATTATAACCTGATGACTGTGTGAGATCTGCCTGCTAGTCATGTGATGTACTTAAATGGCAGACAAAATTTTACGCATATTTCTTAGCATTTCCCCCATTTTAATTTTTTTTTTAAGTCAGATTCATAGAAAGGTATGCAATATTTTTACTAATGTTTAAGGAATCTGAGACTTTCCTTTTCACTTTTGAGAGGTTATAGAAGACCTGAAACTAAATAGAGAAGTTGTTCCTGAGTGTAATTTTATTAACCATACAGAATAATGGCATGACCTCAAGTATTTCAGTATGTATGAATGACTACATCTTTTTAAAAAGAGACCTTTGCTTTTACAGCCATTCCTCAAGCAAAGATTATACTGTAATATTACCACTGTTACGAGGACAATCTTAAGAATAAAAGAAAAAGTATGTTTAAAGCAAGACTTTATATCTTTTTGGTCAGCTAAGAAAATCCCCAAGTGTTTAAACGAACAGGCATTTAACTGTCTGTATAAAATAAAATATTTATCTTCTCTCAGGTTGAGGTATTTTTACAGAACAAATAAAATTACTAGTATAAAAAGCCAATGTTTGTCAATGATTTCTTATGACGCAGTCATTTTGTTATTTTGTTTTCATCCTACATAATGAAAATAACTGTGCTTTGCAAAGTGAAAGAGGCATACGTAATTTAATGGCTACAGGCAGTCAAGAGGGCTCTTTTCTAAAAATATTTATTTGGTGGACAGAAACATTGTATTTTCCAGTGAGATAATGAAACAGTGCAATATTTAAAAAAAAATAAAAAAAAATTTTAGAGTTTTCATATGAACGTTTTGAGAAAATGAAATACCCCTCTAGGATCACTCTGAATACTCTATTATATAGAGAGTCTATTTTTTATTTGTCTAAGCTGATAGGTAATTATCAAAGAGTACAGAAGAAGTTGCATCACACATTTTGAAACGCACTGTGGAAAGCTTAATTGCAAGAAACCAAGTCTGTGTTTTAGGGGTGAAAATAGAAAACATTTCACTGAAATACCTTCTCTGGCTTCCAGACTTTTCAGCATATGCAAAAACACTGGCACATCTTCAGTCATTGACCTACCAAACTGTGTCATACACTGCTGCGTTTCTTTTGTTTGCTTTCTGAGAGGTAATAAATGCAGTGTAAGCATCAGGTAATATGTAGACATATTACTTTAGTTTAGCTGGTAAAAAGTATGCTATCAATTTTAGCTTTTTCTCATAGCAAATCTTCTCTATATATCACTTCTGTATTATTTAAAACTGTCACTGTAAAATGCTTCCTCTGTGAGAAGGTAACAGTTTTCTCTGTATTGATAGTATTCCTGATTAACCACTAGGTTGATGTTCTGAGGCTTCTGGCCTGCAACATTGTTACTTGAGATTTTTAACAGCTTGGAAAAAAACTTCTTTCCTGTAGTTCTTTATACAGCCATTTATTTTTCCTGTTTTCATTCACAAGTTATGCTGATTTGGACTTTAATGAGGCTCATGATAAAAATACTAAAACTGATCGGTTCGAAGAAATGGGTATTTATAACCAAGACAATTCTCAACCTCGGAGTGAGACATCTAAACCTTTCTATGAACTGATGGGAATTCACTTACAACACAGCCACAGATTTTCTATTTCTTTTATTTTGCCATCACTGTTCTGGAACTTGGTGGTTTCTGATTGTGTACCTACATTTATTAATAAGCAGGTTGCATTTGATGGCATTGTTCTTCAGTTTAAAATAGAAGTTTCCTTTCAGGTTAAAAGTAAGTTTTTTCTTCCATAAATTGCTACAGATTAAATTCATACCTTAGTGTCCTGGGTTCGGCAGTAGCAGTCGTTTTTCTCCTTCTTGGTAGCTGGTGTGGAGCTGTGTGTTTTTTTTTCCTTTTGACTTTCGGCTTGTGAGCAGTGTTGATAGCACCAATGTTTTAGTTACTGCTTAGTACATTTTGGTCTGGCCAAGGACTTTCTGAGTCTCATGCTCTGCCAGGGAGGAGGGTAAGCTGGGAGGGAGCAGAGACGGGGCATCTGATTCAGATTGACCAAGGAGGCATTCCATAGCATAGCACGTCATGCCCGGAAGGTAAAAACTGGGGGCAAGAACCCAGAAGAGAGGAGTTCACAGCTTGGTCTCCGGGTGGTGAGCATTTGTATCCTCTTCCCTTGTATTTTTCCCTGGTCATTATTGTTATTGGTGGTAGCAATATTGATTTGTTTTTTACCTTAGTTATTTGACTGTTCTTATCTCAACCCGTGGGAGTTGCATTCTTTTGATTCTTCTCCCCATTTCCCCCCCCCCCCCCCCCCCTTTTTGGAGTGGGGGGGAAGAAGGAGGGGGAAGTGAGTGGGGAAGTGAGTGAACAAAACTGCTTGTTTTACAGCTTAAGCCGCGACAGCTCTTTTAGGAGGGGGAGGTGGGTGAACAAACTGCGTGGCTGATTTACAGCTTAAACCACGACACTCAGTCACAGTTTTGAAAAACTAAAAAATAGTATTTTTAATACTGTCCTATATCTGTTCTATAAAACAGTTTAATAGTTAAAGCAGAAGCAGTATAAGCACAAGCAAAACAAGGAATTCTTTCACCGCTTCCCATTGGTGGGCAGGTATTCAGCCATCTCCAGGACCAAGGAGATCCATTCCATGTAATGGTTACCTGGGAAAACAAATGTCATCACTCTGAACATAGAGTCATAGAATCAACTAGGTTGGGAAAGACCTTTAAAATTATCAAGTTCAACCATTACTGCCAAGACCACCACTAAACCTTGTCACATAGTGCCTAATCTACATCTCCTCCTTGCTTCTTCATCCCAGTTGGGGTCAGCTGTCCCAGCTGTGTACCCTCCCGCCTATTTGTTGGTGAGTTGGTGTGACATGCTGAAAAGGCCTTGGCTCTGAGTAAGCACAGCTCAGCAATAGTGAAAACACCCCTGAATTATAAATACTGTTTTCAGAATAAACCCAAAATACAGCTCCATACGAGCTACTAAGAAGAAAATTAAATTTATCCCGTCCCAAATCCGCACAAATATTCAAAGTCTATCTGACTGTAAGTCTGTAAGAGAGTAAATTTATCACTGTGTAAATAGTGATATAGATCTGCTTAGCCAGATCAACTTTACTTTGATATGCCTCGCCTTAAAACAGGAATTTGAATGTACTTTTAATGAAGTGCATTTTATCTCTTTGCTTTTGACTTTTTTATGATGCTTTCAGCTCCTCATAGATTGATAATATCTAGAAACAACAGGAAATCTGGTTGCAAAAAATACTGAATAGATTGAAGTCCAAATCAAACTTGCTTAAAGAACTTTTAAATAACTATAATTAGATTTCATTACTGGTTTTGCTGATTGTTGTTTTGTTTTTTTCTTTTCCATTTATTTCTTCAGCTATTTCAGGGTTTCTTAAAGCCTCTGCTTCATGCACTTTGATCATGAAGATCTTATGTAGAACATGTTGAAAACTGTATCAAACTCAAGTTGCGTATATTATACTGCTGACATTACTTAAAAGAGGAAAGTACATTTGATTTTATATGATTTCATCTGAGATTTAACTTAATATAATTAAAAAAAAATATTTATAGACTGCTTAACAACTTGCTCTACTAAGGTTCTAAAAAAATCTGAGGATTTAGTCCACAGTCTCCTGGACCTTTTTCTTTACTCCTTTTATCATGCTGTAAAGAATTTTCAGACTCGTAGCAATAAAGCTAAGAAAAAATTTATTCATTAAAAAGGACTAAAATTCAGATGCATTGCCTCAAGAAGAATTATGTGCATGAACCAATTTTAAGGGAAAAAAAGAGATCTGATTACATAAATGTATTTAGGTTTACATGCAACAGGGACAAGGACCCAAAATTAGAAAGAATCTTATGATTCAATATATGAGAAATATTGTGACCTTTTGATTCATCAATGACTCATGACAAATAAGCCTATCAATAATCTTTTGCACTTCATAGCTGAAGAACAGGGAGAGTGAATGTCTTCATGAAGTGCAGTGAACAAACATAACATGCTACTGACCAGTTTTTAAATTCTCTGGAGTTAGAACCTATGTGGCATAACTTTATAATGAAAAAGAGTGGCAATTTTTATCTGTTACTAGGATTTCTTAAGATTTAAATTTTGATAATTGGAATAAATTTTGTTCCAGAAAGTTCAGGTTCCTAAGGATCCCTTGCAATTTCAAGTGTTAGATTCCAATATACAAATCTGTTGAGGTGACTAAAGAAGTCAAAGCATTAAGATTTTGTTACTTATTCTATAGTCTACAGGAAAAAAAAACAAAAAAACAAAAAAACAACCATAACCAAACACTTGCAGAGTCATATATCTGAAATATAAAACTTTTCAACAAGCAATAATCACACTTTTTAATAACTGTGCATCAATAAAAGAGCATTGGAAATTATGTGCTCAGGACACCTGATTGGGAAGGAAGCAATTAGGAAAAAAAATGAGATGTGTGGCACTGAAATAAGAAAATGAGCAATTTTCACCAGTGAGAAAGATTTGAAAAACTAAACAATTTGCTTGGATTTTTTAATAACAAAAAATTATTTCAGTGTGTCTCTGTTCTTAACATCCTGATGGTAGAACATAAGAAGAAACATTACATGAGACCATGAAGTTAGAGACTGAGATGCTCGTATATAAAAAGCATGTATAAAGACAACAGATGCAGCCCTGGTATATCAGTAAAATGGGAACTTGGCTCTGCTTGGAAATGGAACTATATGAAGTCACTGAAAGCTTAATGGGATAGAAAAAAGACCCCAAGCAAAACAAAACATAACCATCCAGGTACCATATTGTTTAAAAGGAACATAAAATGTTATTCTCAAAAGAACATACTTAATGACAGTTCCACTGCTCAGAATTCAATTACAGGGTGTATTGATCACTTTTAAAAGACAGCATAAGAGCACAAATTTCAGAACAGTAATTTGATTTACCAAATGATGCCAGTTCCTTAAGTGGGATACATAAAGATTCATCTTGTTGGCTCTGTTTGCAGCATGGAGAGCTAAAAGAAGACTTCATGCTCTGTTATCTCTCAGAGCTGCTTAACAAAACTACAACCAAAACAGGTTGTGTAGGATCAGTCACATATCATTTATACACTACCAAGTATGACATAATTATTTGCTCCCATACTGTTCCTTATTGTCTTTTTACAATGTCAAGAAACAGTTCCTTCTAACACAAACATTGTTCGTCCATACATATTCTTTATCCATCATGCTTGTTCTGAAATCCCAAAATGAAACTACTGTAAGTGATGCCCCTCTTGAAACAGTTGTGCAATTTTGCCATATTGCTCTTTGCTCTTTTCTCTGTTCTCTTCCTGAAGCTGCTGGAGACAGCACAGAAGGCTTTAGCTATGGCTTTTTTAGCTACTGCCAAAACTACACAGTAGTGCAGCAATGGAGTTACAAAACTGCAGATATCAAGTGTCTGTATATTATATACATCTATGCAAGCCACTGCATGTTCCAGATACCTAGCTCATTAGTGCAGAATACTGTTTTATCCAGAATTTCAAAATGGCTATTTTGAAATGGACTTTAAGTATTCATCATGGAGTCTCTCATGGGAGAACATCTATAGATTAATTTTCAAAGAAAATCAAAATC
>JAOEHY010047848.1:0-34670 GCA_025447955.1 Psilopsiagon aurifrons | reverse complement strand
ATAATTAAATTAGCTAGACTAAATCACTTGTGTATTAAACTTAGATCTACAGTCAGTATATTTTATGCTGATTTATCATTTGAATTTAAATTATCATTTTGCTGATAATCAAAAGGACACCAGGGTAATAATTTTGATACATAAAAAGCCTAGCATTCAACAGGTAAGATCTCTATACCAGTTGTGGTAAAAAAGTGATGCTTTTGGTAATGGTAACATTCAGTTATGGGAAGTAAAGATTTCAGCTCTAAATTTTCCATTTTTACTTTTCTGTAGAGTAAAAAAGGCTCCAAAGCCAAACTAAAACCCAAACTGAATGTTAGTGAACTTCACTGATGACTTTTTTTCTGTTGCTGTTCTTTTCAGATGTGCATAGAAAAAAGATAAAAAGTTTGTGCTGAGTGTGCAAATGTGAACAGCAAGTATTAAAGTACTAGTGAAAGTATTAAGATCTAGATACCTTGTGTTGAATAGATGTCATGTTCAAGACTATTATAAACAACCAGTCTTAATAAGATTAAAATAGGTATTGATCATTTTCAATACGTTCAGAAATGCTGTACTTTGTTATTGCTGTTACTTATCTAGAAGTCAGCTACAGTTAAAGCCAAAAATAATTGTATAGTCCTATTGCCTGTATGTTCTTTTTGATATATATTTCATGTTACTGCCTTAATCTCTGCTCTGTGTTTTTAAAACTATATACATAAAAGGGTAACATTAAAAAAAATGTTAATTTTTCTGAATGAAATCTATGTATTTATATATCTAAAATAAGAAAATGTTAATTCAACATTTTCAAATATTCATTTGTATCACTGATAGTGATACAATGTGCTCAGATTAACGATTTGGAGTTCTCCTATCTTTTGGATTTGTGAGCTGTGTAATAGACATAATACCAATTTGTACTGTGTCACAGTTGTAGGAGTCACGCTCACATTATACAAACCAAGATGAATATATGAACAAATAATGTAGCAAAAAGGAACAGGAGAAAGACCTGTAAAAAATGGTTGTATTTATTTCTATCTCTTTGTTTAATCAGTTCTATGCATTCTATTAGGGCTATTAAATAAGCTAAGTAAGATAACAGTGATAATTTCTCTTTTCATAGAACAGACATTTAATTTTCTGAAGGGTTCTGTAGAGAATAGTCCTTAACAACTCACACAGAGAGTATTCTCTGTCAAGAATCTTAAGGTCTTTTATTACAGGTCAAGTGAAAATACACAGGGGGGACTTACTGAGCATCAAAAAAGCAGGCTTGGCGAAAACTCAGAAAAAGATGTGTGTATTGATAGAATCAAGAAGAAGATGAAGAAAAATGTTACATGGATGCCGTTGTGAATAAGCAGTAATTCTTTGCTTGCAATTTCATTACTGTAAAAGCAGGTCAACAATGCTAGTACAGTGTCGCATATAGAAAAGGGTTAGAGACTTTAGGTAGTACAGGAATTTAAGAAATATAAAAGGTGATCAGAGATCTATCTGTGGTATTCCTTCACTGAGGGAATGGTTGATTCGGCCAAGAGAAGTGAAGCAGGTCAAATAGAATGGAAATTAATTATTAGTTTTGAGCCAGGGAAGAGCCCTACACAGTTTAAAGAGGATTAAGTTGTAAATATGTGTAGCACTAATAAACACAGGAAGATGATCTTCTGAATCTTTTCAGTAGGAAAGTACTTTATGAAACCGGAGGAGCCTGCATTCGAGCAAGGTCTTTGTGGAGAGTAGAACCCCTGCGAATAAGGTATTGATATTTTTTGAACTTTTTTGTTACCAACTCCTGCTATGTTAACAGCAATTTGATTGGTACAGACCCTTAAGGCAGGACATGAGTAATATGCTTGTCCTGTTATATATGTAGTGTGTTCATGGTAAATAATAAAAAGTAATCTATCACGGTATAGTCATATGGGTAATGTCAGTATTTAAGACTTTTCGTTTGTGTCCCATATTAAAAGCAGTGTTGCTTATGAGATTAATTTGCCTGAGACATTACTTCTGTCCAAAAGTAAAATGCTTTCCTAGTTTTCAGTTGGAATTTCAGAAGCATGGGTGGAATTCAGAACAGTAATATTCCCTGAGGGTGTTTGTTGGTTTTGTGGGTTTTTTTTAGATGCTGTCTCCCTCTTGGGTGATCAGTTACCTGTTAACTTGTTGAAAGTGAAATTTCAATATACACCGTAAGGTAGGATAGTTCTTTGGAATGTTCTCACTTAGATTTAATTGGTTTATTTAGACAGTCAACTAAAATAACTGAAATATAGTAATTAATTTTACACTTCAGTTTTTTTCAGAAACATGTAGAATTTTTTTTATGGATAACATAGGTAACACCCTACTAAAGCAGAGAGAGGATATCGAAACAAGAATATTAAAGCTATACTCCTTCCCAGGGTGCCTTTTGAAAATGTATTAACAGTTTTGCATCTATTACATTGCAAATAGTGAAATCAAACACAAAAAAGGGGAATGTATATAACACATTTTATTTTCCAAATCTCCTTTTGGGCCCAAAATAAAAATACTAGTTTTGCTTATTTCATCAATTATGTTTTGATGTTTCGTACATTTAGCTGGAGTGGAAGTAACATCAGGTGGGGACAGCCTTTCCGCCTTCGACATATTACAACAGGAAAGTACTTGGCTCTGAGTGAAGATGAAGGACTTGCAATGTTAGACAGAGAAAAGTCGGACACAACATCTACTGCCTTTTGTTTTAGAGTATCGAAGGTAAATAACATCAATGCAAATTTGTATTAAATGTGGAGGACTCAAATGCTAGATCTGCGTTGGATCAATGACTTTCTAAATTAATTTTAATTTCTAAATTGAAGTAATTGACAGGGATACAAAGGTAAATACCCTGAGTCAAGAGTGACAGAAGTTTCCTTTAGGAAAAAAAGGGACAATGAATAAATTTTAGAGTGAACTAAACCATTAACAGGTTAAAAACCCGAGACTGAGTACTAATACAATGCAAGATACAGTGTTTTAATATGAATACTTTAATCACTACAGAACCACTTTAGTTGAATGGAATGTCATTAGAATGTTATTCATTCCAGCTCTACCTGTCATAATTGAATTCAATTGAATTCAGTTCAGTTGGACAAAATTCCACCCTAGCTATTCTTTGTGCAGTGTGTTGATAGGTGAATTGCAAGGAAAATTTATTCAGTGATTTCTAAACCATATGTTTTCAAACTGTACTCTTTAGTGAGCTACTAATTGCATGCTACTAGCTCTTTCATCATTTCCAGCTGAGGAAAACCGCAAGTGAGAGAGAATGAAGAATGATTATGGAGGTAGGCAAACTTAATAACTTTTTTCCAAAAAGTGAAAAGTTTTCACACCAAAGATGATGCAATTTTTTTATGTGATTTCATAATACTACTAAATAGTTGCCATAGCTGATACAGTAGATTTTTTTATCAAGTATGAGAAGTTAAATGTTTCATGTAATTCTGAATTCTCTATGGTCCCTGAAGAGCAGTGAAAAGGAATCTTTATAGGTATATGGTAGGTAAGATCTAGTATTCAGAGTCTGAATCATCAAAATGCCTAAGGTGATGTGCGCTAGCAATTAATTATGCAGAAATCAGTAATGACTGTGTGACACATTCACCCCCTCTACTGTGTTTGTACGTAAAATAGTTGTTATACAATTTTATATGAAACGTAAGTTCAACACCTCTTCATCCTAGGATTTGTGCTGTCCTCTACAGGAAAGAGTATTTTTATCTCACAATAGGTTGTAAACTTGCTTTTTCCTGTGCCAAGAATAAGAATAGTTACTTATTGTCTGGGCAGGTGAGAGCTGCACAGGCCTGTGGGTAGAAACATTAGTGTTTACAAAGTTGAGGTGAACAAGCAGTGATAACTCTCCCTGAAGAAAGAAAGGTGGGGTTTTGGAAGTAAAAGAACCTCAGAGGTTGATTTGGACTGTAAGAAGGAAATCAGTCTTAAAACCAAGAGCTGATTGTACAGATTGGGAGGAAAAGAACTGTAGAACTGATAGTTAGGCTACATATATGCAAGTGTGATTATCTTAATGTCTGCATATTTGTACTTGTAAACCTTTGTTTTCTGTTCTTCATTTTCTCAATGAAGAAGTGTTTTCACTTGCCTGGACTTTAACATGGCATGGACTTAGGGGAATTTCAAGATAACTGTCTAATACCTTCCTATCTAGCTATGTGCAAATCTTTAAAAATAGAGTTCTGGAATATGCGTCTGTTTACAGCACTCCCATCCTTTAGAATCATGGAATAATTCTGATTAAAAAGGAATCTTTCTAAACTTTGGGAATTCATCTAGTCCAGCCTCCAGCTGGGATCAACACTGAATTCAGACCAGGTTGCTGTGAATATACATTGTTGTGGAGTATGCGAAAGGAAATGAAATATTTCTCCATTGAGGTATTCTCTCCAGTTTGGAAGGCTGCAAAAGGGGTTTTGTGGGAAAAAAAAAAAAAAAAAAAAGGAAATTATATGGGCCAGTAGGCAGAGCTAGCTGGAATATTCAGGAGCCTGTAACACATGACTTAAAGCCTTTTTTTTCCAGTAGTTGTTAGAGAGACCTTTTGTTGAAGGAACGTACAGTCATTCTCAGCATTGTTACATACCAGTTCAGCAGTTAGTGTGTTCCTTGCATTTCAAAACCTGTGGTTGCATTCATATTGCATTTACTTTCGCTGTTTTTTTGGGGTTTGGGTTTGTTTTTTTTTTCTTTCTTGTTGCTGGGTAATACTGGAAATTGAAACAGATATTTTAAATTATGAAATTCAAATTAGAGCTTTCCTTAATATATCCTTACATAAATAAGAGTAGAAGGGAGCTTTTAAAAAAGTGAAAGAGTATGCAAATGAACCCCCAAAATTATGCCTTTTGTTGGGTTTAATGTGGATCTTACTTACAAAGTTTTAAAACGTCAACCTTTATATTTTAGGGCAGTGGTTCCATAATGCCTTGTGACCACAGAGGCAGCAGTTTTCCTACAGCAGATGGAATTCTGTTTTGAAATGGGATGTTCTCATTCCAGCACAGTACTTGGCTCAGTATACTCTGCAGAACCTTGATTCTGCTTATAAATTTCTTGGAGAATAAATACAGTGAAGAGCAAGAGCATATTTAAAAATACTTGTTTATTTTAAAATTGTTGTAGCCTAGAATTAATATTTGGGTTTTCCTATTTTATTTTCATGATGGTATATACAATTGACAATGAAGAAGTTATTGGTGTAGTCTGAGTAAGTAACATTCTGACACATTGAAAAGTCACAGATGACTCATGCAGAAGGATTTGATATTTTAATATTACTGCCAGCATGTAGCTATCTTAGAGGCTCAACATGATATTAGGATGTCGTAATAGTTGAGTAGTAATCATAAAGTTTTAAATTATAGATATTACAGAATCCTTTACTTGCAATCGTCTCCAGCAGTTCAGATATTTTTTTGTAAGTTTATATTTTACAATTATCATTTCCCAGTAAGCACTGCATTTTAAACACACTATTAAGCTTTCTTTTCCTATTTATTTTATATGGGAGGAGAACTGAGAAAGTAAAATCTTTTTTTTTTTTTTTTTTCCTTTCCTTTTCCTTGCCTACTGTTGTAGAAGTGTGTACAACAAAATACACAAAGTTTAGTAAGCCCACTAGCAGGATAGGTAAGTTCAACATATTAGTCCTCTGCTCTTACATTTGTAGAACTTTTATCTTTTTTCTAGTGTTAAATTGGGGTAGCTATGGCAGTACTTTTAATGAAATACCAGTGTGCAGCACCAAAAGATACAATTTTAGTTAGCTCAGGTAGATTAGATTTAATAAGAGTTCAGCAGTTGGGTTGTCTTACCCTTCTTAGGGGTACATAAAAACCACTTGAGATTTCAAGAGGTTTTACAAGAGAACTGTTGAAAAATTGTTATAAAGTTGGATTTGTTTGTCCTGTTCACATTGCTGTTCCATATCTTCCTTCTATCACAGGAATTTATGACTATTAATTTTCTCATCTTCTAAATTGTGCCTGTCTTATTGTAGATTAGCTTGGGAAATTTGCATGTTTTGACAGCTTTGCCCTCAAGTTCCTGTGTTCATTCCTTCTTCTGTTTTTTGTTTTTTTAAATTACTGTTATTTTTCCTTTGCCATCTTCTAGATCCATGATGTGATTTGTTTTCTTTGAATTGATTAATTTTCTTCAACTTGATTCATTCATGGCCTGAGGGAGTTAAACTGAGAATAGGTTGTGAAGAGAGAGTTAGAACAAGAAAGTGTTTGGATATTTTGCTGCTAAAATATGTACAAATATCCAGATAAGAGCTTTTTTTTCCTCTTCTGTGCTGATTATCTTTTGCTGATTATACTTCTCAGCTGTTTGAAAATACACCCTGTCTTTACACACTGCTATCAGATGACTTGGCTGAAATCCTAGACAAACTGGACAGAGTACAGGGAGCAGAACATCATGAAGAAGAATTCATGTCGTATTGCTTAAAGGGAAGACAGCCTTCAGGCTCCCAAAATAATTCCAAAATTTTGTTTCTGAAATTAAAGTATCTTGTTTTTTCTTTGTTTAGTGTTGTCCAAAAGGGTCAGTGCGGCTCAATTTTTTTAAAAGTAACTTAATTTGGATCACTTTTTGATTTCTTTCATTGAGATTTTCCTTCATGCTTGCTTCTTGGTGCAGATGTAATATTTCAGAAAAATGTTTTCATCTTCAAGGTGCTATGTAAACCCAAATAATTAATTGCTGTCAGTTAATGAAATTATGCTGTTTTATTGCATTTCATGTAACAGCTTCACAGTAAATATGTATTAAAAGGGTTCATCCCTATCTTTATGTGATAGTGCAGTCCACGTAAATATGATGTGACATGATTTTCCAATAGTCTTGATGTTGAAATGGTATCCCCAAGAAATGTTTTGTAATTTCATTCTGCTTCATCTTGGCATTTTGATGTTATCTGTTTCAGCTGTTGAAATGTGACAGCTACATTCCATATAAATGAAAGTAGGTTAGCAGAGTTAAAATAGAACTTCTCTTTATTCCACAGATGTTGAACATTCAGTAAACTGAAATGAAATAAGAAAACCCATTACACATATAAAAATATAAACTGTCTCAATGTCTAACACATTTTGTTTACTTAACAACAAATGAGCAACTACCAACACTGAAGTCCATCAGCATTTGAAATCATAGAAAAATTTTATAATCTAATTACTCAGAATTGTTGGCTTAATCACACGTATGTGCATGCATCCATAATTTGCTATTACAGAAATTGCTGCATAATTCTATTCTTATTCCTGAATTCAATTTTGAATGGAAAAGTATTTTACTAAAAAAATCCCCAAAACCGTCAACTTGCTTTTGTGCTGGAGACTTAAAATCCTCTGATTGTACCTGATGAAGAATGGGATTAAGTAATAGGTTGGGCTTACAAATTGTACTGGATATTCTAGCTGAGCACTGAGGAATGTCTTTAAAAGAGATCTGAAAAAATGTAATTCTTCTTAAAAACGGATAAATGGAAAAATAAAATACAGGGGGAAAAAAATTTAAAATGAAAACAAATGTAAAAGCAAAACTGTATGTATTTAAAAAGCTTCATCTTTGCTAGCTGTTGCAATACAGGGGCATTATTCCTCGTGAAGTGCAGAATTTCATGGTTTATCCTGTTCTGGTACAGAGATTAAATGCCAGCTTTTATTTTATCTTTTTAGGAGCTAAAAGAAAAACAGGACTCTAGTCTTAAACGTGACATTGATGGAATGGGAGTCCCAGAAATAAAGTATGGTGATTCGGTCTGTTTTGTCCAACATGTGGCTAGTGCTTTATGGCTGACTTACAAAGCCCAAGATGCTAAATCAGCACGTTTAGGTCCCCTGAAAAGAAAGGTAATGTTTAAGGGTTTTTTTACTTGTTACTTGTAAAATTAATGTTAGTTGCATAACATTTTCTGTCTGTCATTTTTTTTACTGTTCTACCAATATGGCAATTGTGGGTTTAATTGTTCTGTGCTTTATGGAAAATGGTGTATTGAAAATGGTGTAAATGTTTCCTTCTAAAATGATAAACAATGGTGGCTATTAACATAACTATGTAACTGAAGAAAAATTTTGCCAGTAAGAAATGTACTATTTTTCTTGCCAGAGGAAATAATTAATTTAGGCTCATTTTTTATTTTGATACTGCAGTAAAATACAGAAATTCCTGATTTGGATGATGAAAATAATTGTTTTGAAAATCTGTACTGTTTAACAATGTAAACTTATAAGTCATCTTGCTTTTTATTGGTGTTTTAGATTTTTTAATGGAGTATGCTATATGAAATGGTAATTTAACTTGTTCCTTAAGAAATGGCCCTAGAAGCTCCTCAAGTTTCTTAAGGGGTGTTAATGAAAATGTTGTGCCAGAATGTTAGGTATAATTCTGATGTGGCATCAAGAAGGTCTTTCAGCCTTTTGATTATAAGGTATTAGTATATTCTGAATATAATGTTATATTTTTAAGGATCATGTGGCCTATTATCTCTTCAAACTATGTTTAAATTTCATTCACTATTAGGGGGTTTAGTACGCCATTTGCATAATTGCATCATTGCCAAATGATTCTTTAACTTTGTATACACAGATTTTTTTTTTCAATTTTAATATAACATTAGAACATGAAAAAGAAAAAAATTCATTACTGAACGTAAGTTGGGATTTTTTCTTTAATGGCTTGTATGTACATTACCAAGAGGATACCCATACACAAGCACTGTAATATTAAAAATGAGGTCCTCAGCACATTCTTGACACAATCTCATTTATTTGTGCTACACGCATGGTCATAAATGGGCAGTGAGTGTCTCTGTCAGCAAACTTGCTGTCAGAGAAATTGTTCTTTGTATGCCACTCAGTATTTTCTTGGTAAGAGAGTTATTCACACAAGGTTGGCCTCTTTCTTTCCCCTGCCAGTACTGGGTATTGGATTCTGTTTCCTCAGAGAGTCTAATTTTCCTTCTTGAAAAGGCAGCATGTAGATTCTTCCTCTGTTTTCAAATGAAGAATTTTGTACTAGCTTCCTGTAAAATTTAGGGTTTTTTTCCCCCACTTTTCTGCTCAACAGCAAGGGACTAAACCAACTTCCATAATTGCCTGTCATTTTTATTCTCCTTTCAATCTGTTTCATACATGTTCAGAGATGCCAGATCTTTTGTTGCCCTCTCACCTGGAGAATTGTCTCCTGTTAAGTGCCTTCAGACAGAAGAAAACCCAAACCTTCTTGCTTCCTGTAGTTGATATTTCTATGGAGGCAAGAAACAGTTTTTTATCCTCTGCAAAATATAGTACTAGATTGCAATTTTATAAAGAATTTTTACATCCCTTTAAGTTTGATATCAGCTATGTAAAAGTATGGGTCCTTCACCATCATTTTATCAGGAGATTTTTCACTTTCAGTCACTGTAATCCTTTTTAAGCTGACTGCAAAGGAGCTGGGTTTTGGGGGGTGGGGTTCCAAGTAAAAATTTCTGTTGTTTGTCTTTCTGTTGTTTGTAGTTTCATGTATCTAGTTATCATGCTGTCTTTGCAAGCCACAAATATGTAAGAAATTCTGGCTTCATTTGTGAGGCTTCTGTTCATGATTTCTGCCAGAATTTTTATCTGTTGCATCTCTCTCTGAGATCTTGGTAACCAGGGGTTCAAGACTTTGTCAGGTAGTAATAATGTTTATATCAATATCCTATTCAACATTTCTCCACCATCCAGCATGAGTGATGGATATATTTCTTTCCAGTTTGAGAGCTTGCTTCTGTGCAAACTGTGAACTCTTGCAGAGCTCCAGAATGCTAGAGCCCAAAGAACAGAGAAACATATTATATGTTTTGGATTCACATCCCGGAGACCATTGCTCAGGGTGTTGGTCAATACCAATGCCCTGATGTACCTCAAGAAACAAGGCAGTGCCAAATGCCCCTGTCTACACAGGGAATGGTTTGTCTGAGGCATTGGAGTAGGCAGTGCTGGATTCTTCTGGCCATAATCTACTTACTGGAGTTCTGAATAGCACTTTCTTGATGTTACGGTGTTTCAAGATGGTTTAGTTGAGGTTTGGAGGTTATTTTTTGATCAGAGAAATAGGGAAGATTAAATCCTTCTAAAAGACTTCTCTAGCCCCTAGTAGGCTGCGTACTGAGGGAGAAAAGTGCCTGTTACATGTGAATATTCAAAGGTGTTACAGCTTTAATATCGTATCTGTAATTTTTTTTCCATTCCTGTAGCTCCAAAATCTGGAGCCTGAGGAAAGATTATCTGATTGTCAAATGTTTTCTTAGTTGTTTTGTGATGGGAAGAACAGTTCTTTAGTTATTTTTCAATTAAGAGACTCCTGGATCCTTGTTTACGTGATAGTTAAGCTGATGAAAGTCATCCACAGTGTGAATCTATACAGAGTACTTGAACAAAGAGGAAAGATGAACAATATGTAAACTAGTCTTCTTAAAGATAATATTATCAATATACTAATTCAGAAATAACTTCCTAATCTTCTCTATTGTATTTGTGTGGATTTTGGGGTCCAGATAAACTCATAGGGTGAAGTTTGTCTTTTAAAAGCACTCAGCATGTTGGAAAGAACAGAGCACATGTGTACTTCGATTTCTTTCACATAGGCATGTGTATATGCCTAATTGCCAGTACGTGCAAAAAGCTGTTGGTAAATAACCTTCCCATGTGGGGCAGTAACAACTTGTATAGCATTATTAGTTTCTTTGTTAATTATTCAGTGCCTTCAGAAATCCTCAACTAATTGAGAAGTTGGGTAGCAAATTCTTACCATCTCAGAGTTAAAAAAAATACATTCTTCAGTGGAGGATTCAATAGATTACATATTGTGCAAAGAAACAGGGTAACTCACATTTCATTCTTATAAAAAAGCTGTAGTATTTTAATGACTTGGTTTTATGCTAGTTTTTGGTGAAATTCTGCTTTTATTTAAGGGGAAAAATTAAAACCCGCTAAAGGATCTCTGTAATTGCTTGAGTTTCATATGATGTTCACATATGGTTCTGATGAGAATCAAACATAATGTGCAGAGAATAGTTAAATGATTCAGAAGTTACTCACAAATGTGGTTGCTCCTTTAGCTGCATTGTAATTTTTATAATGTTTGTCATTCCTGCTTGATTTCCTTGTCAGCAGTCTTTTCATGTGTGAATCTTTAGTAAAGTAGGCTTAGGATAGCAAAGATCCTCTTTACCTGACAGCCAGAATATAGAAAGAATGAGAGTTTTTGTTTCAGTTGGAAAATATTTGATAAGCATGTTTAATGAATTATGACAGAATAAAGGCATATTAAAATATGTCTCTGAATCACTTTTATGTGAGACTGACAGATTTGTAATTTGTTAATAAACAAGTATCCAGATAAAGTGATTAACAGGTAGCAGCTCAGCCTATATGCAGTTACTGTTTTCAGTGCCATATTGAAGTAAGTTACAAAATACTGAAAAGCACACATCATTAACGTAATTTTTGTGATAATTACTGACTTTTAATAGGTTATATTACACCAAGAAGGCCATATGGATGATGGTCTAACTTTACAAAGATGTCAGCATGAGGAATCCCAGGCTGCTCGAATCATTCGCAATACTACAAGCTTATTCAGCCAGTTTATAAGGTAGTTGTTACTATCTTTTATAATACCATTTTTTTACTTGGCTTTTGAAGTATTCTGAAATTATAAGAATTACTCTAACAGAGTCCTTATTTCCTGCTTTCAAGTATTTGTATTTAAAAGTTATTAGCCATGTATTTTTACTGACTTAATTTTGCAATTTTGATGAGTAATGCCATTAAAGAGATAACATAACTTATTTAAGTTTATTTACTTGAAGCCAGAACAAACTGGATCATAATCCAGATTGAAGAAAACATGCTAAATGATTTTAGTATTACTCCATTAGTAAGTATTCCATAGTAGCTAGAACTTCACAGTATTCATAAGAGAATCCTTTTTCCTTTTTTTAGTGTGAAAGTTCCATGTTTACTTCACTATAGATCTTCCATAGGGTATGTTTTTGGCAAGTTTTATGGTAAAATACTATTCCATGTCAATGCATATTCATTTATAGTTGTTGAGATCAGCAGATGAGTATGTATACACAATGAAATTGGTAATAATATGTATAGCACTGAAGAAACTGTTTTTTTGTAGTGCTTGGCAGAAGTTTTATTAAGATGTTCAAGTGGCCATTCTTGTATTGTTGCCTAATAGAATTAAAATAAATAAAAATGTGTTTATAATTAAGACTTTGCTTTCAGGGAACCAACCATTGAAAACATTACTTCTTCAGTATGACAGTAGTATACACTACTCTTTTGTATTTCTTGTGCTGAGGGTATAAAAACAGAACCACTCCTGCCAGCAATTGGCTCCTCCTAGATGAAATTAGTTCTAATAGTGAGTCAGACTCTGAAAAATTGGGTTGTCACCCAGAACTGAGCAAATGTGGGGACAGGAAAGAGACCTGCGCCTGGTCCCACACCTGGTATCAATACAGGCTGGGGTATGCAGGAATTGAGAGTACCCCTGAGGAAAAGGACTTTGGGATACTGGTGGATGAAAGATTGGATATGAGATGGCAATGTATGCTTGCAGCCCAGAAGGCCAATTGTATCTTGGCCTGCATCCAAAGAAGTGTGGCTTGCAGGTTAAGACAGGTGATTCTGCCCTTCTGCTCTGGGGAGAACTCACCTGGAGTATTGTGTCTGACTCCGGAGTCCTCAGTACAGGACAGATATGGACCTAATGGAGGGGGTCCAGAGGAGGGACACAAAAATGATCAGAGGTATGGAGCATGTCTCCTGTGAGGAAGAGCCTAGATTTGGAGAGAAGACTCCAGTAAGATCTTATTGCAGCCTTTCAGTACTTAAAAAAGAGCCTCTAGGAAAGATGGGGAGATGCTTTGTAGCAGGGCCTGTTGCAATAGGAAGAGGGGTAATGGTTTTAAACTAAAAGAGAGGAGTTTCAGGCTGGACATGAAGAAGGATTTTTTTACAATGAAGATACTAAAATACTGAAGCAGGTTGCCCAGAGAGGTGGTAGATGCTCCAGTTCTGGAGGCATTCAAGGCCAGGCTGAATGTAGTTCTGGGCAACCTGTCCCTGCTTATTGCACGGGGATTGGACTAGATGACCTTTAAAAGTCCCTTCCAACCCAAACCGTTCTATGATTTTATGATTCTATGGTTCATTATGCTACTGATAGGGACTCCTTGAAATACTTTCTATTTTTAAATCACACCCTTCTTTATTTTTTATATAGACTTGATACAGTAGATGTAATTAAAGGTTAGAATTACCTGTTACTTTTGTGTTCTCTGTCTAGAAGACTGAGAGTGTACAGCCTCAATAACTGCTACTGTTTTAGTCCATCTGCACATTATGTCTATATTATCAATAGGATTTAAAACTATCTAGATAAAATTAGTTACTGAAAGAAAGTACTTTAGTGCATCTTTTGTCTCTGTTTCATTTTTATTTTTTTTTTTTTCAGTTTAGTTTAATCATTCTGTCTTTTTACATCAGTTCTCAAAAGGAAATGTGATTCCACTTCAGGAAGTGGAAGTAGAACCTGAGTGCTGGACACCTAGACAATAGATATCTGAATGATTTGCAATTCAGATCAGCTGTTGCTCATATGCTTATTTCATGTGTTAAACAAGACTTAGATGCCAACAGAAAATAGGCTGCTACATAATACTGTAAATTACAGTGGGAAAATGAATAATGCTGCCAGTCTTCCTCATTGTTTTCCATAGTGGAAATAACAGAACATTATCACCCACTGCCCTGCCTGTTGAGGAGATGGCTCAGACTCTGCAAGACCTGATTACTTACTTTAAGCTTCCCGAAGAAGACCTGGAACACGAAGATAAGCAAAGCAAGCTTCGGTCACTCAAAAACAGACAAAATCTTTTCAAAGAGGAGGTATAGAGAGAGGAATTGTTACATTATTTTAATTTTAAGTGTATTGTGTCACAAGCATTCAGAAGAACCTAAATATTATCATATAGATGTATGCATATGATTTGTAATGCAAAGTTCCATAGCTGGTTATATGTAATTAATATAATATGTATGTCATATATAATAGACTAATGTGGTATGATAGCTTGCTGTTGCATATTTTTCGTGTTCACAGTTGCCGTAGCCCACAAACTCTCATAAAATTTGGTCTTAGTACCTTTGAGCATCTTTCAACGGATGTAATTTTTTAAAAAACCCATTGTGACAAGAAGTTTCTTTTTCTGTCTCTGAAGTTTTACATTCTGGATTCTCCAAACAAATTCTAAAAAGATAGATGTTATTTCTGATGTAAAGATTTTATGTAAAAAACAGTCTGTTCACAAAAATTATAAAAGGCTTTATTGTTGTTTCATTTCTTACTTTCTATAATGCTTAGCTGAGTAGATGATTCTATGATATTGAAAAATACATATTCAAATCTTGTATGCACAATAATTTGGTTTTGTTTGTGTTATTTTTTTTTTTAATCTAAGATGATGCAACCTTGAAATGTGCTCGGGAAGAAATCTTTTAAAAGGACAAAAACAAATGCTCATTCATATACAGTTCACTTTGCTTTCTGTCATGTGTATTTAGGGAATGCTGGCAATAGTTTTGAATTGCATTGATCGCTTAAATGACTACAACAGCGCAGCTCATTTTGCAGGATTTGCAAGAGAAGAACATGGTACAGCATGGAAAGAAATTTTGAATCTACTTTACAAATTGTTAGGTAAGGTCTTCAATAGTCTACTAATGGAAAAAGCAGGATATGTATTCTGATATTGGACTTGCTTCTTCACCACCAAAGAATACTTCAAGTGTTATTCATGCTGTCATGTAAATTACAGAATTTCTTCCATATACTTACTGATACTTATTGCAGAGAATAGTTTCTTGAGCAATGATACAGAAGAAAAGTATGTCTCAGCTAGGAAAATGATTGGTGCAGCCTGCAAATGTGGTGTTTTGGTTTGGTTTGTTGTTTGGTTGATTTTAATTTCAATGTACCTGTGGTATGCAAATAGGTGTGAATTATTATTTTAAAAAGCAGAAAAACTAGAATGCTGTCTTTGAAGCTGAAGAGAAGCCTAAAAGTATTAGTTGGAACTTGTAGGTCTACTGAAACTGTTTGTCACTTGAGGCCCAGATTTAAATGTTAATAAAAATAATTGTATCAATCAAATTAAAAGAATTTTTTCAATTTCAATACCATACTTCCTGAGCAAACTGCTTCTGTGTTGTAATAGGGTCAAAATTATACAATTGAAGTATATATATATGTATTTTTCCATTGATTTCATACCCAAGTTGCATAATTCCGTATATAGAAGAATGTTATCTTCTGATGGACTTTAAATACATTCTGATTTCATTACAAAGAAAATTTGTCCTGAACCATAGTAAAATATGCAAATTGAGAGTTAGAACAAGAATAAAATGAACTAGGGTGTGTGCTTTGAAGAGTGAGGTTATTCACATAGCACATACATGCAAATGGTTCTGGTGGAACCTTCTTGTTGCTTTAAAAAGTAAAAAAAGTAATGAGATACCAATGCCTTCCTACAGGCTTATGAGTTTAAAGAAAAGCAGGATGAAAAAACACTCTTTAGTAATATTTAGGCCTTTTCAGATTTTATCTTGATTTTCTTCTAAAGGTACATATTGAACACACTTGTTCTGATGTAATAAATATTAAGTTAATGTTTCATAATAAAAATCCGTGACAATTGTAAACAAAACCTTTTTTTTTTTATTATGATAAGTAATGACTTTTTTAACTTGCATGATGGTGAGCTTCAAAATGCAGTCGAATAGCATTATGTTCTGTGCCGCTGAAGACAGAAAGCTATCAATTCTGTAGTATGTTTTAATCACAAAGTAGAGCTAAAGAGCAGTAAACTCAACCTACACCTGAGCTTAAACTTCTGCATATGATCTTCTCACTCATTGGTAGAAAGAAATAGCAAGTGTTTCAGCCTCTCAGTCATGACTTTTTGCTTGACATTTGCTTTAAACAAGGCTGGTAGTTTAACAATAGTAGTTTAAGTTTAACAATAAAACAAAACATAAATAAAACAATTTTATTTTTTTTGTTCTTAAAATTCTTGTTCATCCAGTAAAACCTTGTCAACTTCAAAACCAGCATGCTCTTCAGAAGTTATGTCAGTGGCTGATATTACCTTAACATATATGTATGTAGGATTTGCCTGCTGATTATTTTGTGAAGTTGTCATAAAAATTGTATTAAAATATATATGTTTAACTTTGGTGACTTAAAGAGGAAATACCCTGTTATTAGATTGTTCCTTGTGCTTTTTTTCCAGCTGCTCTTATTCGTGGCAACAGAAACAATTGTACCCAGTTTTCCAGTAACCTTGATTGGCTAATAAGTAAATTGGACAGATTAGAATCTTCCTCAGGTGAGACACATTTAAATCAATATAAATTAATTATCAATACACCACACCCATCTGTTTTACATTCTAAATGTCAAGGGTCAGGGCAATTTTCCTTGAAACAGCATATGTTAGAAATTAAATGCTACTTTTTTTTTTTTTTTTTTTAGCAAAGTATTAGAGATACTCTGTCATTTATCAAGCTTTTAGATTGTGTCCAGTTGCACAGATGATTTAATGACAACATTATTTCTGTTGCCTTCATACAGGTATTTTGGAAGTGTTGCATTGTATCTTGATTGAAAGCCCAGAAGCTTTAAATATAATAGCTGAGGATCACATCAAGTCCATTATTTCATTGTTGGATAAGCATGGGCGCAATTACAAGGTATGTTTGGAAAAGCTGATGTATTGATAATCTTACAGTGATTTCTGGAAAAACCAAACAAACCAAAAAACTAACCAAAAACCCAACCCATAAAAACAAAACAAAACAAAAAAAAAACCCAAATAAAAAAAAAAACCAACCCGAAAATATGTGATTCTAGTACTTTTAAAGGAATGAATAACCTTGAAGTACAGCTGCAAAATTGCTTTGTTGGGATTAAAAAAATGTGTAATATGCAATTGCTTTTCAGTTCCAAATACAGCAAATAGATAAGAAAAGCAAATAGTTGAGAAATACTGACATTATGAACTTGGTTTTGCCAAGAAAATGAAGCATTCTGGTGGCTGTAAGCACGTGGACAGAGTAGCTTTGGTTTTGATGCAGAGCTCTGCATTGTTGTATCAGCAGACAGAACTGAATCCTGCAAACTCATTCCTAACTTGAGTAATAATAATAGTAGCAGAAAAGAACAAAATAAAGTGAGAAATTGGAAAAATAATTCAAATATCTGAAAACACAGGTGTTCAGAAGAAAGAAAAAACCCAGAGTTATACCAGAAGAAATAATGGTGGAAAATAATTTAGACATCAATGTGCAATTTAATATGACAGAAGAAGGTGAACAGAGTTTCTGGCTGCAAGCAGGATGACATCACAACACAGAGGAGGATATAGGTTTATGTGTGATTTTCTGATGTGAGTTTCCTTCCTCAATTCAAATTTTATTTGGAAAACTGATAAGCTGGAGGAAGAACAAAAAAAGTTTTAGTGAGCTAAAAGTACTGATTTGTAGGAAAAGGTAATATAGAGGACCTAACCAACTATAGATATTGAAAAGAAGTATTTCTAAGCATGGTTAAGGGGTACAAACTGATATAAGTAGGCATAAGAAAAAGGTTGAAATTACAGTGGGAAATTTAGGTTACTGTTTTTAGCTGTTCGCAAGATTATTGTGCCATGCCAGTCACCTGCAAAGAAAACTTTTCAGCTGAGCATCTTAATGTAGACTTCATAGTGAGAACTTAAAGCAGAAAAGGGAAATGAACACAGGAGAAGGATTAGACTTGCTAATGGATTTGTGCATTGCTGCTTGTAATATATTTGACTAAACATCATTAAGTAATGTGAATTAATTAATGCATTTTTAACTCCAGAAACAGTATATCTTGTTCTTCTACTAGATTAGAAATTCTTTTGTGATTTAGAAACTAAGAAACTGCAATATTATTAACCAAAATCGGTTTGGAAATTACTGATTTGAAGGATTTTTAAAATTAAAAGCCTTGTGTCAGAAATATGGTCAGTGAGGGCATGCAGAATATTTAAACAGCTTATATTCGAGGTTACTGGTGATCACTAATGTTACTAAGATGCTTTCTAGCTGACTACTGGTCAGAGTTTCTCATGTTATTTAAGTTACTACCTCTATCCTTCTGCTAGAGGTTTCTGCCCAGCAGTAGAGATGATCGAAAAATGCATGGTCTGGGCCATAGCAAAGTTCACAATATATTTGCTTAAAATGTTGTTGAGGGTGGTTTTCTGCTCTTTGTATTGTGAAGAAGTTTCCAAAATAGTAATCAACAGTGTGAAAGTAGTTCTCTGTCTTGGAGATATTCTGTAAGAGTTTAGACCATTTGAGCTCACTGCTTTAATGATTGCTTGTCTGAGCTCAACTGCATCTTTAAGCTTCCCTTTTTTTTCGCAAAAGTGTGCAGCATCCTCCC
Organism: Psilopsiagon aurifrons; assembly: GCA_025447955.1. Lineage (NCBI taxonomy): Eukaryota > Metazoa > Chordata > Aves > Psittaciformes > Psittacidae > Psilopsiagon > Psilopsiagon aurifrons. Next base: position 16,091 of record JAOEHY010047848.1, on the reverse strand, counting down.
TCAGCTTTAAACAGCACTATGTTACTGTGTTTTCTCTTCCAAAACCTTTTGCTCCAGTAATCTGTGGGAGAATTATGTAAATTTTTCACTTTTCAGACTGTAGGGGGAAAAAAAAAACCACAAAACCCTGAAATTTTAGAAGAGCTTTCTGAAATTCTGTTTGGCTTTATAACAAATTCCTTTAAATGTTTCTAATTTTAAAAATAAATGGATTAGTTTTCATGTTGACAGTGTGCTTTCAGGACAGATTCATAAGGAGTCTGAGAATTGCATTTGAGACTTGTCCTCTAATTTTGCCAGAAAGTTTTTTGGGCTGCAGGAAATTTATCATTTTTTCATTATTATTCATTATTAAATTTTTTGGTTTGCATTTCAACTTTTTAATGAGATTCAATTTTTTTAAAAAATTAAAGAGTTGGCGTACAGCTGTTCAAGCTTTGCTTTTTTTCTATTCAAAATTGAAATAAGGAATCTTGAAGGAAGTGGTTTTGAGTCATTTTGCACACTCTTTGTTCTGAATTTGTGTTCCATCTGTGTTTGATAACCTCTTTTCTTAGTACAACTACACTTGGTCCATATATGTGAAAAGTATTTAGAAAGCAATAATGGTAATATGTACTATATTCCTTCATTTTAGGTCTATTCTGACTGTAAATTAAGCAGACAACTTAATAATAGCATATGCCTTTACCTGAGTTTCTTCTGATATACATATATTTTTTAAGGTTCTCGATGTGCTTTGCTCTCTCTGTGTCTGTAATGGAGTTGCAGTTCGTGCCAATCAAAATCTGATTTGTGACAATCTACTGCCTAGAAGAGACTTACTCTTGCAAACACGTTTGATTAATGATGTGACAAGGTATAGTGACATCTTTTATTGTTATATTAGGAAAAATGGGACTTCTGTGTCTTCAATAATTAATTAAAGAAAATACTGTAATCAAAGAGATGTTCCACAGCTTTCAGTATTGAGACATACACCTTAGGAACTGTTTAAGTATTAACTTCTGAAAAACAAGGTGATCTTAAGGTCCTTTCGAACCCTAACTGTTCTATGATTCTATGATTTGTAATGGAAACTGTGCTCAAATAGAGATTGCTAATCTATAGTAAGGTCTGTTCTGAAATGAAAGATGAGAGTTGTTTGCTTCTCATTCAAAACAGAATGTGTTTTTACTTAAGATTATTATGGAGAATGTGAACATAATGTGAGGTACTTGCGTGTTTTAAGAGGGATTTGATTTCCTACAACCTCACTCTGTTTTATGATTTTAGGAAATGATCTTGTTATTCCTCTTTTGACTATAAGGTTTTCAAAGCATGAAGCCTATACCTTAAAAGACAGTTCTACAGCAGCTTTGTAAAGTTATAAAATTTCTCACTGTTTTAAACATTATAAGCAAAATATGGACATCTGTACTCTTACGTATTTGCAAATTAAATTTGACTATTACACAGCAGTATAAGTCATATGTTGTATTTTATGTTTACACTAACTGATTTCCGTTTTCTTTCTTAGCATAAGGCCAAATGTATTTTTGGGTGTTGCTGAGGGCTCTGCACAATACAAGAAGTGGTACTTTGAGTTAATAATTGATCAGGTTGATCCATTCTTGACGGCAGAACCCACACATTTACGAGTTGGATGGGCCTCTACTTCAGGTTATGCCCCCTATCCTGGAGGTGGTGAAGGATGGGGAGGCAATGGTGTTGGTGATGACCTGTACTCTTATGGTTTTGATGGCCTTCATCTGTGGTCTGGTAGGTACTTTATTCACTTCTGCTTATTCTTACGTTTAGGAGTTACCTACCTTTACCTTCAGTACTTCTTTGTTCATAGCATGCTTCTTTATAGTGAGCTGCATTCAAAACTGCAGGATATGGCGAAGTTATTTAGAATTTCAGGTCAGTTTTTAGTCAATATTGAATTATACTAATTAGGCTTTTTAGCAGATAGCTTCTGTTTTCATGATTTTGATCAAAAAAAAGTTTTTCAAAACTAGATCAATACTGACTGAAATCTATCTGTTAAGAATCAAAGAATGTCTTGATCTCAGACAGATTAATCATATATGTATGTTGATATGGATTTGTATTATTCTTTCCCCTGAGTACATACAGGTGAAGTAAATTGACATTATTATCCTCACATCTGTTGATAGATTTAATAAATTGAATAAATTGAATTTAAATTTTGATGGTTTTTGGCAATTAGAAGTAAGAATTGCTATGCTATTACCAACCTCTGTTGATTTTAAAGCATAAATTTGTGTGGTGTGATATCAAAACGAAAACCTGCAGTTACTCTGCTGCTTGAAAATATTTTTTTTCATATTATCTAAAATATGCTTAGCAGAAAAATTAGAATTTTTTCTAAGAAGTGTGTCTAGTTATCTAAGATGCTGTCAATTAATATTGCAGTGAAGTCGTTACGCTTGCAGTTTATAAAGAAGGGAGTTAATGGATGCCAGGAAATATGTATCTTGTGGTCACTTACGCATCAGTGGTGGTAAACTTGTGGTCTTACTACCATTCTTTGTTCAAGTGAATTGAAGATGTTAGTGAGTTAACAAAAAAGTGGATGTCACTGCCTATGCACTCTGTATATTTGAGTAAAGAGCTCCAGAAGAATAAAAGGAGTTTACAGGAGGGCTCATCTGAAGTGTTGCAGTTCAAATTATTTTTGTAGTAATGAATGTGTTACGAAGAAAAACCACTGAGGAAAAAGGAGAAAACATAAAAATCTGCTTTGGAGAAGAATTAGTGAGAGCTCTCTGGGGTGCACAGGTAGCTGGAAAGTGGCTTTGAGCAAGGCTGGTGGATTTTTGCATGGTTATCCCTCACCCAATATCCAGGGAACGGGAACTTAGAAAGGGGAAGCTATTTTTGTAAACAGCTTTGTCACAACTGAATACTTTTTGACCATGTCAATGTACGTAGCTATAGAAAAAACCAGCAAAGTGTATTGGCTAATTGTAAGAATCAAATAGCATCACAGGAAATACTGATGGTCATTTTTGCTTTCATAAAGTTCCTAAACACTCTCTAAGTCAGGAACATTGCAGAGAAGAAATAATGCATAAAACTAAAAAATATTTAGGCGATTAATTGCATACCCTTAATTACATCATCTGATATTTTCGAAATATACTTAATTGAACTATTAATAAGTAATGAAGGAGAAAGAAGAGCAGTAGGAAGCTAAACAGATGCTAAAATTTCTAGATTTTTATATATGTGTTGTATTTGCATAAATATTTAAAGCAGACGTCTGGCAATTAGGTATTCTACCTAAAATGTACAATGGTCTGTCTTAATTGGTAAAAGTCTTTTGCTCAGAGATATTTTTTTTTAAGAATATAAAGGATTGCTTTTTATTAAGATGGTATTAATATGATCTAAAATTGTATTTTCTATTGCTTAAACACTTGTTAATCATAAATCGTTTGAGAAAAAATGTATTGGCTGGATCTCTGCCTCAAGGTAGAATTGAATTGAAAACAGAGTTAATTTTTCAGAATGAGATGTAGACATGTTTTTTTTCCAAAGTTAGACAATTCTGCCTACCTTTTCTCTGAAATGTTCAAAAAATGACTTTGAAGTGTAACATTTTGTTGCAAAGGACATTTTGTAACAATTTTTTTCACCAGGAATTTAGCTTTTGCTCCTTCCTGTGGAAATCTGTCAAAGTCTGTTCAGAAGACTTGGAAAAAACCTCAGTATAGCACACTCTATAGATCTGTCTATAATGGGTTTGTTTCTTGAGTGTGTAGCCATCCATAAGCATTTAGAAGTTTGGGGGGGGGGGAAATAGATGTTATTTTAGCCTTTCTCTGCTCAATATTTAATGCTGAAGTAGCGTGTATTTTTCCTTCCAGATCTCTCCTGTGTATACAGTAAATTATGGTTATTTTTTAAATTGATTTGTGGCTCATGCTGTATTTACTGTACGCTATTCAAGGCATGTAGGCAAAATTATTTATTTCCCCGTATTTTTAGTTCTTTGAAATGCCATATACAGATAATTTCTCTTTAATTGCTCAGAAAAAAATATGTGGGGCTGTGCAGTTAAAAGCTGTGTCGTAAATACAGTGTACATAACTATGCTGAATTTGATTATGTCCTTAATTCTAACTTTTCCTAATTTGAGTATGTTTGACTTTCAATTATATTAGCATTGTTTTAGCACAGGATTTTGTATATAAAATATTTCTATGTGTGTCTGCACACGTGATTCAATATATTTTTTTTTCAGCACTACTGAACAATTCCCAAATGATAGAAACAGTGATTTTTGGGAGTAGGTTGGGAGACATCTATAGCATACTCCACTAGAAAGGGGTGCATAAATCATTAATAAAAAAATAAATTGTAACTGAACATCAGATATACAGTGCTGGAAGGTCTCTTAAAGCTCATATCCTGCAGTAAGGATTCAGAGTATTTAAACTGACTGAAAAGTTTACTTGATTTGTTCATAGGAAGTTCCAAACACAACGATTTGGAATAGTGCACAACTGCTTAGTTAGGTTTGCTTTACACTGAAAATACAATGTTTTCAATGGAATTGTTTTGAAAGGAATTCCGAAGAGATATTCCATAACTAAAAATATAATCATACTCAGTTGCAATTGAAAAACTGCAGTTTTATGTAAATGTGTATAGTTATATTACTTCAGATGTATTATCTGAATTTAATCATTATTATCGCTGAGTGCTGTTAATGGCAGTCTGGTTCCACCTTCTCAGGTAGTGAAAACGAAACTCCCTCTGTTTAGTGAATGGCTTGTAGTTGAAAAAGAAAACCTGGCCCATTAAATTATTAATCTTTTTTTTTTTTTTGATAACTCAGTATACTATTCTGCCTCTTGATACTGCAAACCTGGGTATTGGTTATAATCACAGCTCCAGTTAGAATTATAGAAGCAGAGAATGGTTTGAGTTGGAAGGGATCTTTAAAGATCTTCTAGTTCAACCCCTGTGCTGTGTGCAGGGACACATTCCACTAGACTAGGATACCCAAAGTTCCATCCGACCCGACCTTGAACAGTTCCAGTGACATGGCTTCCACAACTTCTCTGGGAATCCTTTTCCAGTGTCTCACCGCTGAATATTCACGAATATGTGACTCTGATATTTCACAAATAACAACAACAACAAAAGGATACGTCAATGTTAGCTTTATAAAGAGAGCATCATTGAATGTCCCTCAGTACTCTTGCATCAGGCTACAGTGTGAACTTGTGTGATTTCAGCTGAGCACATTCTGTCTTATGAACAGTGTCAGAGGTCTCAGTTTATGCATTTTTCTGCTGTTTGTCAGTTTGAAGAAAGACTCATTGTCTCTAAAAGCAGAATCATTCATAAAGCAGATGAAGGTAAGATTATGTCTGCATGACTACAAACATAAAACTTGATGTTTTTGTGGAAATAATTTAAACCCATGAGAGCCTGCATACAGCTTCTGATTATTAAATACTTTTATTCCAGGTCGAGTACCCAGAGCTGTAGCATCTGTCAATCAGCATTTACTAGCATCTGATGACGTGGTTAGCTGCTGCTTGGATTTAGGTGTACCCAGCATTTCATTCCGCATTAATGGACAGCCTGTACAAGGAATGTTTGAGAACTTCAGTATAGAAGGTTTTTTCTTCCCTGTCGTAAGCTTATCAGCAGGTGTAAAGTAAGTAAAACTTAATTTTACTTGTTTCCTTTGCTGTCTTTTCACACAAAATATCATCAGGGAGACAGGAAGCTACTGATTTCTTTAGTGATGACTTCATTTAAGGGTGAAATGTCAGCCTGTTGCCAATTTAACCAAGTCACAGTGTCTGAAAATTGGTGGCCTATGGGAAATTGATTTGATCTAATTCCAATTATCAGTGAAAAAAAACCCACATTAGAAACACAGCACCACATTTGGCACTAATTAAAATTCTCACTGGCTTTCTCAGCAAGAAGTAAAATACTTGAGTCATCATGAAAACAGATACTTTATTCACAGTAGGAAACACAAAGGACTGATGAGAAGCAGTTTTGGAATCTTGTTACTAATATTGTCCATTTGTACCTGTTTTGCAGCTAAAATACTGAGATAAGAATTTACCATTTTCAAGCTTTTATTGTTCTCTTTAATTCATTCTGAAAACCTGCAAATGTGAATCTTCTTAAATGACCAAAATACTTGTGTTGAGATTAGAAAGTCAACACAACAACAAAAGACTCTTACACTGCTGTTATGACCAATTTCTGTTCAGTTCATCTTAGAGCATCTTCTTATTTCTAGTTTTGACAGATAACAATTTTAAGAAGGAAAGGCATAAGAATAATTAAAGAGAATTCTTCAGTAAGAATGGTTGAGATTTTTGTCTTTTGTAGGCTGAGCCTGATTTCTGCATAAAATACGGAGAAGTATGAAAATTTTTCACTATGAAAAGATGTTAATAATCTAGATGTCCATACCTGCCAGAAACTGCCAAACTCAGAAGAAATAATCAGGAGCTGAATAAGAGGTTGTGGTGAAGGAGTAAAAAAATGCAAAGGGCTGACTTTTATTTAAAGGAGCATTTCTCTTATAAATGGTAATTTTTGAGAAAAGAAGGTTTGATATGGCTAGAATAGCCAGTATATAGCTTTCATAAGTGAAAGACAGCTCAGGTTATAACTAGTTCATATATTTAGCTATTAGAAAAAAAAATATTCTTTTTTTCTCTGAGGCAAAGTAAATCAACTAATTAGTTGTCTTTGAGCTTTCCCTTCTGTAGCCAATGCATAAGTACTTTGAGCATCTCACGCTTAAGAGAACCTGCAGGTGAGAATACTAACAGAGATCAAACAGAATAAAAGAGGCTGTAAAAGGGCTTAATAAATCAATTTTTATTTATTCTCTGAGAGTGCCCTTACTATGCAGCTGCATTAGTACAAGGGCTTTTGGAAATGTTCATTACCTTTTTCTTTAAGAAATATGTTTTAACTTGTGTAATTATTTTTTTCATTCTTATTTGATGTTTGTGTACTTTGTGAGAAGATTTTCCCCTGTAATTAATAGTAGCTGATGGTAGTAGCAGGTTATAATGTCATCTTCTGTGTCTGTTAATATTTGAGAAACAGTGGATGTGGGTAGGTGATGGCGTTATTGATGTGCTAGCCTGAATGCTTGGTAACACTTTCGTGTTTATCTGCACTTGAAATATGCGAGTATTTTTGTAAATGCTGTTGAAATAAATGTTTAAGTTTCTAAGATATTTATTTATAATGGCAGTATATGTTGACTATTTCAGAGTATAATTTCTTGGTTTGAAATTTCACAGAGTTCGTTTCTTATTTGGTGGGCGTCATGGAGAGTTCAAATTTCTGCCTCCTGCTGGCTATGCTCCCTGTTATGAAGCATTGCTTCCAAAAGAGAAGATGAAACTGGAACCAGTGAAAGAATATAAGAGAGATTCTGATGGAGTGAGGGATTTGCTGGGTACAACACAGTTCCTCTCCCAAGCTTCGTTTATCCCTTGTCCAATAGACACCAGTCAGGTATGTTAAATATGCAGTAATAGGATTGTGAAATAAAAAATTTAAATTAAAAATATGAAATCTAAGCTTTCTTGCCCCCTCTCTAGATAGTTCTTTGTGTGTTGTGGTGTATTTAGCTGCAGTAGTTGGGTCTATGAGGTTGGTAACTGGAACCTCTTCTTATTTGTGAAAACGTTATTCTTTTTTCTTAGGTTGCTCTTCCTTTTCATCTTGAAAAGATCAGGGACAAACTAGCTGAAAATATTCATGAACTATGGGGAATGAATAAAATAGAATTGGGATGGACATACGGCAAGGTATGTTTTGGATGTCCTGTGTAGGTATAGTCACCTGTGTTAGGTGTCTCCTGCTAGAAAACCTGGCCTTGAAAGTTGAATGGAGTATTTAATGGTGGTTCTATATGTTACTAACAAAAGGTGAACATGGCACAGACAGTGATATTAACTAGTGATTAGAAGGCAAATACGGAATATAAATAAGGTACATATTTTAGCACTATTTATAATTACCCATTTGAAAAAATATCTTAATTGAGAACCATACTAGCTATGCCAAGATGGAATTCTACTAAAAGTTATATGAATAGTGAGTAAACCCTCAACTACCTTTTTGGTTCCTCTAGTGTTGGGGATCAAAGTGATAACAAGCTAAATGCCCTTTGTGGAAATTTGCTTCTATGGATAATAGAGGCAGGGTTTTGGTGACTTTACTAAACATTCAAATTCCTCAAAACTCAGGTTTCTTACTTAATAAATTACAGTTAAACCTTATCATTATGATGATCCCTTATAATATGCTATCACCTAACAGCTTGTAGAGAATAAGGCTACGTAGTTGACATCATTTAAACGCATGTGAAAAGGCATTCCCTTCCCGTGGATGTCACCAAATGAAAAAAAGTTAAAAGGTTAGGACAAGAATATTAAATTCAGAATACTATATTAAATTCAACAATTATATTAAAATTGGTATATAAAATTATGCAGAACACATGAAATAACTATATTTTTTCTGATGTTACTGGTTATGAAGGAGCATTATGAAGTGCATTATAAATGAATCATGGGAAAGTTCATTTAGATAATGATGGTTAACTGTCAGTGGGCAAAATAAATGATATTATTTACAAGGTCCTCTTAATTGCAAAATATAACTCATTTTTTACTCTGATTCTGGCTTCAATCTGGTATAATAAAAATACTCTTTTCTGTTACTGTGTTGCAGATACGGGATGATAATAAAAGACATCATCCTTGTCTTGTGGAATTCTCAAAATTACCTGAGACAGAGAAGAATTATAATCTACAAATGTCAACTGAAACCCTAAAGTGAGCTTGAAATTTAAAAGAAGATAAAATTGTTGTTTGATTTTTTTTTTAATTATTATCCTTATTCAAGCACTTCATACTGTTGTAAGATATAAAAACATTAGAATATCTCTTTCAAATTGTGTTTTGCTAACTTTGTTAAAAGTTCCAGGGGTACATTTAGAATGACTTAAAAAGTCTTGTCTCTACAGAGACAGAAATGAAGAAACACCAAATCCTGTTGGTTTTAATAGAGTAGGGTAACTCTGAAACCACAGATGTGTACCTAATTAGACTTTTTAAGGTTTTATTTAGTATTTCTAATAAGTCAAAATATTTAGGCTTTGTAATTCCATTATTTTAAATTATTTCCCTGGTTTTAAATATCTTTAGTTCTGTAAACTGAAAGAAATGTACAAAATGGGTGAGCACTGTAATGTTGTGTTTCACTACTGCCATTTTATTTATGTTGGCAGAACCCTGTTGGCCCTTGGATGTCACATTGTTCATGCTCATCCAGCAGCTGAGGAAGATCTTAAAAAAGTCAAACTTCCTAAAAAGTATGTACTTTATGATAACTATTATGTATTTTTTGCCACTGAAGTATACTAATTAAACAAGAGCATGGTAAGGTCATTTAAAAAATACTTGATATGAACCACATACTTCATACTGATTTACAGAACACATGGTTGGTCCATTACCTTGCCTGTGGTGTTGGTTGACTGTGAATACTCTGCATTACATCATATGGAGTGATTCACAGAGGCACAAATAGTGATACGCTTAAACCATATGTAAATATATCTGCGTTACATGATCTTAGAATAGATACTGCAGAGTTAAAAGCAACATTTCACTGCTTTTCTGTCACTTAGCAAAGAACAGCACATGTATAAGATGGTAAATTGATCTACTTGAAAAAGGATATACCATTTTCCCATTGCTCCTTCTTTGCACCTCTTCTTCCCACCTCTCCAAGAAAATGCTTGTCCAGCATACACTCATTTCCAGAGACATTATTGATGCATTTTTTGAAGATGAGAAAAAACAAAACAGAATAAAAAAGCTGATCTTAAAATTTTGCACATTTCTAGGAAATGAACATAAGTAGATTATTGCATAAAATATAGTCAGTTTTTTGCTTTAGTTTGGTAGCTAAACTATGGCTATTTAGCTATAAGCTAAATTAGGTGGATGATAATTTTCCTTTAAACATCTTTAAGTTATCAGTAATAATCATCCCCAAAGTGACAAAGATTACTCAAGGATTACATTTGTATTTTTGTGTTTTCTGTGAGGATTCTGTGGTTTTCTTAGGACAGATTGAAGACCTGTCCTGCAACAAAACTTGAAGATAGAAACAGGGATTTGGATATCTGCCATTTCACATCAGTTTATCAACCTGTAAGATGGCTATTTTCCTGAAACAGCTTTATCCACAAGTAACAAAGGTTTTTAAAGAAAGCAGTGAAATAGATAGTTCTATGGTATGGAGATGCTAATCTTGATTCAGTTGGTGGCATTAAAAAAACCCCAACAAAACCGAAAAAGAACATTTCCCAAGGTTCATGCAGGTCCATCATAATACTCTTTTGATACTATCCTCTTCAATAACTGAGCAAGTTAATCTTATTTTCTGACTCGTGTTAAAATAGCTACTGCCCACATAAATCATTCTAACAAATGGAAATTTTCTGTTTTGAGCAAAAGTCTGAATATGTAGTCTTAATACTATGTGAAAGTGTTGGAGAGGGTAATATCTTCTAATGAAAAAATAACCAAACTTACTATTCAATGAAAAAATGGGAAGAACAATAGCTAAAATGTTTTCTTCTGCTGGAAAAATAGTAAGCCAACCTTTATAGACTAGTATATTAAAAATGTCATACTTAGTAATGCGTGTAAAATAATTTCGTAAGGAGTCATCATGCAGATCTTTAAAATAGCAATTACTTGAAAGATTTAAAATGGAAAATATAAAATTAGAAAAGGAGTACTCAATTCATAAAAATCTGAATTGATTGTAGCAGCTATTTAGGGATGCACATGCAGATCAGGGTCACATTTAATTAGATAGGGTGCAAGCCGGTGGGAGATGAGTGTCTGCTAGAGCACAATTTATACCCTTGTCAATGACCAAAGACAATGCAGGATTTTTGCAAAGGAATGGGAGAATAGATGATTGAAAAGTGGAGAAAGTGAATCCTATGGATGCCACATAGAACACTTTAATGCTATCAGTGGAGTATCTTGACTCTTTGTTTTTCTTCTTTGACTTACAGTTACATGATGTCAAATGGATATAAACCTGCCCCTCTTGATCTTTCTGAAGTGAAATTGTTACCTTCTCAAGAATTTCTAGTTGACAAACTAGCAGAAAATGCACATAATGTCTGGGCAAAAGACAGAATAAAGCAAGGATGGACCTATGGCATTCAGCAGGTAAGGAGTACTTTAGCTACATTGCTGTAGTCTGGTACATTGTTAGACCTGCATGGCTGCAGCTGCAGGAAGTATGAGACCATATTTCCATGCTTCTTTTTCATTCTTATCTTTAGATTTTTAATATTAACGATTTGGGCTTGCATTCATAGAACTGCTCTTCATAAATATTGTTTTTCCTCCTGTAATCTTAATGTAATTTCTGAACACAATCTCTCATCATCCAAAATCTTTGTCATGTTTAAACAGTTTTCTTCTTGTTCTTTTTTTATAACCTCTTTTAGGATCTTAAGAACAAACGTAATCCTCGGCTAGTGCCATATGCATTATTAGATGAACGTACTAAAAAATCAAACAGAGATAGCCTCCGTGAAGCTGTTAGAACATTTGCAGGCTACGGTTACAATATTGAACCACCTGACCAAGAGATAGGTAAGTGCTTTCAATAAGAATCAGGGCATTTTTTTTGCCTCAATGCTGGGAAAAAATCATAAACCACTGAAATAGGTAGGGAAAACATAAGATATGAATAAATAATACCATATTTTTGCAGTGGGCTTTAATGAAAGGTACAACTATACTTTGTAAATTACTTGTATGTTACTTAGATATGTTTTTTTAAAGATGAATTGTAGTTAATGATATGATAATTCTGATTTCCATGATTTTTAGATTGAAGAAAATCTGGAATGTGAGTGGACATAGTGGTTTTCATTGGGTCTAAGGGGAAAAAAAAAGAAGTGGGATAAATTTAAAGCAATTTTTTATAATGGTATACAGTTTTGGTTTGACTACTACAAGTCAAAATCTTCTTCAGTTCTTAAGAAGTGTTCAAAGAAGTGCACCAACTTCAAGAATTTTTCTTTATTGTTATCAGGAGTGGAAATTTGTCCAGACTTTTTCTTCATATTTGCTATACCACTGTAATTTTTGACAAGAAAAAAACCTAAACTGAAACAAAGCTTATTTGGATTTTTTTTTTTTTTTTTAGTCTAAATGTATTAACTTGTGTAAGAAAGTATTTTCTTGTACTGGAGTACTGCATTATTGCACTGGATTGTAATGCATGCAGTTGTATTAAATTTCTGTGGTTTTCTGTAGTCAATTCTGTGTTTGAGGCCCTGTGTTGAGTGATGCTTTGAAGTATTCTGATTCTAAATAGCAGAAAACCACCCATCCTGTATAGAATGTGCTTGCCTCTGTATGTTTATTACTGTTAATCTTTTTGTAACATTTGCTATGAAATTTCTTAAACAAGCAATGATAGATAATGGCGATTTTCAGAGAGAGAAAATACTAGGTGCAGATTAAAACCTGAACAGTGGCATTTATAGTTGCCTCTAATAATAAAAAGTGGGATTTTTTTCTGTTTATTTTTGCAGCTGACCAAACGGTGGAAAAAGTCAGCATTGACAAGATACGGTTTTTCAGAGTAGAACAGTCTTATGCAGTGAAGTCTGGAAAGTGGTACTTTGAATTTGAAGCTGTAACAGGAGGAGATATGCGTGTTGGCTGGGCCAGGCCAGGCTGTCGACCTGACATAGAGTTGGGAGCTGATGACCAAGCATTTGTATTTGAAGGAAGCAAAGTCAGTACATCTCTACCTTTTTTGACCTATGAAAACGCTAGGCAGAGAATTGGTTTCATCTTATACTCCAGCTCAAATACTCAAATATTTATGAGTCAAATAAATATGTCTGAGCGCAGTTTCATGATGGATAGTATCTGCTTTTTTGTTTTGATCACTGAAATTATGCTAAAAGAGGTGCGTTGGTTTATATCTGTCTTCCTAAGATATACCCAACCAAGTAAAGAATTTTGTTGTAAGCATAATCACGATACATCATTCACTTCCCTTTTTTCTTTCTTTTGTTTTATTTGGTGTTTTACAAAAATAAATCAGTTTCTTCGATGACTAGAAGAGAGAACTGCAGTTCTGTATTCCATTTTCTGTCTTTTCTGCTTTTTGCACATTCTTTCTTCCCAAATTTGACTCCTAAAGAACTGTAAGGATGATAATGACATTGAGTGTAAGAAGTGGAATCCAGTGAATAATGGTTGTCATCTACATTCTAAACTGCTCTTTGCATATTAGAGTGCCTTAGTCTTTCTATGTGAAACAACTAAGATAATTACCCAAAAGCCATGTTCAGTACTTTTTGTATTACTTTGATATCCAGGAAGGTGAAATATTTGTTTGGCGTTTTGTTTTTTATTTTTTAATTTTAGCACAGAGTTTGTTTACTATTTTATTTAATTTATTTATTTATTTATTCATTTAGGGCCAGCGTTGGCATCAAGGCAGTGGATTCTTTGGACGGAGCTGGCAATCGGGAGACGTGGTTGGTTGTATGATAAACTTGGATGACAAATCAATTATCTTTACTCTGAATGGAGAGTTGCTTATAACCAGTAAAGGTTCAGAGCTTGCGTTTGCTGACTTTGGAATAGAAAGTGGTAATTTTATTGTTATATTTACATGGCTATGAGAAGACAAGGCAAATCAAAATACAGAAAAAACTAATCTCTCATGATGGCTTAGTGAACTGAGAAATAATATTTTACTGTAGTACAGTCTGAAAGCTCACATTGACTTAAAAAAATATTTTAAGAGTGCTTGTGGGACAAACTAATTTTCTTTTTTTCCTTTAACCACAAGTAGATATGAATGGGATTTCAGCAATCAGAATCATTGACCCTTGCTAGTCTTACAGGACTGAACTTCAGGGTTAGGATGTGGTAGTAAGAAGCACCTTGAAAGACTCCCAAAAGCTGAATATGTAGTCTCAGATTATTTTACTAGAACATACCCATGTTAAGTTCTTGTCTGTGAAGGACAAAATTGAGTACTATGTGGTGGATCTCTGTACCAAAAGAACAAAACTTTGCAACAAATTGGACCTGATTTGTGATCTGGCTTTTTTTCATTTGTTTTTTTGGTTTTGGTTTGGTTTGGGTTTTTTTCTGTCCTATTCGTGGCTTATCTGCATTTCTCCTTTTTCCTTGGCTATTTTCCCCTCTTCTGTTTTTGACCTTTGCTTTTTTCAAGAGTAATATCTTCATGACTGCACTGAAGGGGGCAGGGACTGTTTTCAAACTGCTTTATTTTTCAGTTGGCATTTTCTTTTTAATTGTATTTCCTCCAACCATTAAGATCTTCATGCCCATCAGTAATTGTAGAAGACTGAAATTGGTCAGACCTCTGATACAGTTTTTCTAATGGTAGAGACTGAGGGACTGCCTTAAGAGAGTTTTTCTGAAGGTTTGAAGTGTAGCAAAGAAAAAAATTCTCCTTTAGAGGCAGAACTGTTGGCTTTTTGCTGAAGTTGCTCAGAATTCTGTTTCTAGAGAGATAGAAAATAAACAGCCTGTCATTATTGTCTATTGGCTGCTACAGGTGTATGGAGACCAAAAAAGTTCAGTGATAAAAAATGCCAGAGTTAAAAAACTGTGCATTTGTCCATCGTGGATGATGGTGAGATAAAGGCTGGCAACAAATTTATAGTTACTGATGATAAACTATGTTTTAAATAGATGTACTGAGATACCTGAACCTCCTTCTGAAATTTCATGTCCTCAGAGAGCACACTTAGTATTTGTTGTAATTTTAATCTAGCCAAGGATTTTTTTCGAGCATCTAACTCACTATATAAAAGCATGTTTAGTATTCTAAAAATTAATCTGATTCTTCTAATAAATGAATAACTGACTTGAGCAAATCTTATTTTTTCAAATCTGATTGTCCACAAAAGTACTTCTTGACTTGACTTTTTTTTGTCTTTCACACAAATCTACTAATTACTAATAACAGTTTTTAAACTGGTTTAATATTTAAATAAATTGAATAGTATGTGTAATGTCCCTTCATTTCCTAAGTCCTCAGGGCTTTTTGTAGCAATTATACTTAACATAGACATTAGTATTTAAGTTGGCTTTAAATCCTTGATACTGTCATCACTTCATGTGCATTACTTGTAGGAGATAAAGTTTAGCTTGCATTAGATGGACCTAAAATAGAATGCTTATGTTCAACAAATAAATTACTGTTGGATTTTTTTTGTTGTTATATTGTTTTTTAGGTTTCGTTCCAATTTGTGCACTGGGTCTATCTCAGATTGGTCGTATGAACCTTGGAATGGATGCCAGTACATTCAAGTATTATACAATGTGTGGCCTTCAAGAAGGTTTTGAACCTTTTGCTGTCAACATGAACCGAGATGTTGCTATGTGGTTTAGTAAACGCTTACCAACATTTGTCAATGTGCCAAAAAATCATCCTCACATTGAGGTAACATTACATGATAGAGAGACACGTGTTTGTCAACTGTTTGTTTAGCAAGCTGAGACATTACTAATACTTACTGTCATCAGATAGCTTGTCATATAAATCTATTAAGTCATTCATAGATAATTCCAGATGAGCTTGTCTATCTTCAACTTCATTTATGTTTGTATTAGTATCCATATGGATATACCTATCCATTCTATTATGTCTTATTTATGTTATGGTTAGCTACTTGAAACATGTTGATTGTGATTTCTTCTAACCATATTTTATATTCTATCTTACATTTGCTTTCACTTTTTAAACCTCCTCTATTATACATTTTTCTTAAATATTCCAATGTTTAAAACCAGTCAGCAAATCAGCCATGCAGCTCTTACTCACTCCCTCCACCTTTCCACCCCCTACCCCGCTCCTGGAGGGATGGGGAGGAGAATTGAAAGAATGTAACTCCCATGGATTGAGATAAGAACAGTCCAGTAACTAAGGTATAACACAAACCACTGCTGCTACCACCAATAATAATA